>PVLA01012975.1:0-40175 GCA_004027455.1 Hydrochoerus hydrochaeris | reverse complement strand
TTCTAATGGGCTTTCCCTGATAGGTGAGTTGTGTCTTTTCTCTGACAGCTTTTAATATTCTGTTTTTATGCTGTATGTCTGAGATCTTAATTATTATGTGTCTGGGTGTGGATTTATGTTGATTGTGACTGTTTGGTGTTCTATATGCCTCACTTATCTGCATATCAGATTCTTTCCCCATGTTTGGGAAATTTTCTGCCATTATTTCTGTAAATAGTTTATGTATGTCATTTGCCTGCACTCCTGTATCTTCCTGTCATTTGCCTGGACTCCTGTATCTTTCCTAATGCCTATTATTCTTATACTGTTGCTCTTGGCATCATCATGAAGCTTCTAGATTGTCATTTCATGTTGCTTTGTTATTTTTAAACGTTCTATCCTTTCCTGATCACTAACTGTGATCCTGTCCTCAAGGTCCGAAATCCTATCCTCAGCTTCCTTTAGGCAGTTTTGCATGCTTTCAATAGAATTTTTGTTTCTTGGATGTCTCTTCGAGTTTGTTTCATGAATTCTCCTTGTTTTCTATATTGTTCATTCAAAGTTTCAATCAGTTTCCCATGCTCACGTACTTTTTTCTCTAGTTCTTCTTTAGCTGCATTCAACAACTCCCTTATTAAAGTTGTTATTTCTATCTTTACATGGAAGACTTCTTCTAATTTGATTTCCTCTATAGCCTGATGCAGTTGTTTTTTTTATTTCACTCACTATCTTTTCAGAGATTCTTGGTGTGTTACTTTTGGGGTCCTCTATTTCCATGTGTCCTATACTTGCTTCTGGTGAACTATATGTTTGAGATTGCATTTTGCTCTTCTGTTTTGTCATTTTCACTCTGCCTGGTGTTTTCTATGTGTAGGAGGGGATCACACATACTCTTTTCAGACACACCAAAGTCTTACAGTTAGTTGGAGGGGGTTTTACTACTGGTCCTATTTATCCCCTGTACACCTCTATTTTAGGGGTATACTCACCACATTCATGCAGTCAATCCGGTGTAGTCCAAAGTTCACCACCTGGGAGAAAAGTTCCAAATTGTCTCACTCTGACTGGATCCCGCTGAGATCTTCTGCTGTTCCAGGTGGGAGGGCGGGCCCATCTGTAGCAGTCCAGGGCAGTTTTCAGTCTTGGGCGGGCCTCCTCAATGTTCCTGGTTACAGGGCAGGCCCACAGGGGAGGTTCACGTTAGCCTACCCCTGAGGCGGGCTTGCACTGAGTTCCAGGTGGCAGGGCAAGCCCATGGTGGAGGTTCTGGGCAGCTTACCCCTGATGCAGGCCTCTGCTAAGTTTGCTGTGGCAGAACAGGCCCACGGTGGAGGTTCTAGTCAGCTTACCCCTGATGCAGTCTTCCGCTAAGTTCCTGGTGGCAGGGCGGGCCCACGGTGTAAGTTCTGGGCAGCTTACCCCAGATGCAGGCTTCAGCTCAGTTGCCGGAGGCAGGGTGGGCCCAAGGTGCAGGTTCTGGGCAGCCTGTGCCTGATGCAGGCTTCTGCTAAGTTCCCAGAGGCAGGGCAGGCCCACGGTCGAGGTTCTGGGCAGCTTACCCCTGATGCAGGCTTCCGCTAAGTTCCCGGAGGCAGGTCGGGCCCACCGTGGAGGTTCTGGGTAGCCTATGCCTGATGCAGGCTTCTGCTCAGGATTTTCTTCTTTCCATAATGTATGTGCATTGTGATGACTGCTGGTGTCTGAAAATCCTTTGCAGCCATCAGTAAGAAGAAGTCACAGTAACTGGAGGTGCTCTCAGCTCTGGAATCTCAGCACTGAACTCATAATCTGTTTTGTTTTTAAAATAAAAAAGAAATGTAAAAAAAAAGAAATGAAAATGGCACAGTCACAGTAGACACTACTGAAATCTAGATGATTATAAGTAACTATTTCAAAATCCTGTATTCAAATAAATTATGGAATCTAGAATTTCATGAACCAAGTTACCACTGTATTTCCTATACTTACTGGTCATATCTACTTTTTCTGGGAAATATCTATTTGTTTCAGTGGAGCTTTTATGATTGAGTCTTTTTATTTAGGGGAGGGTCTAATATATATACATATATATATGTATATATATTATATAAATTTTATTTTAAAGAGTGTGAAATTAAACAGAAAAAGACAAATCATAAAAAACAATGTAAGAGGCACAGATTTCAAAGCAAGACTACATATTTTCACATACAATGATTTCATACAAAACAAAATAGTGTAAAACTGGTCAGAACAGGATGATAAAGGCATTTTAGGTCTTCAAAACCAGACAATGGGGAAGTCAACAGGGGCTGCCATAGTATCTTCTCTTCTCTTCAAAATAGCTGTACATACCTTCACATATTTTGAAATTAAACAAAACAAAACAGACTAAAATCACTCTGAACAAAGCATAGTAGTATTGCTGGATTTCACATCATGACACTACAGAATCAGCACTGGGTACCTTAGTGTCTCTTTTTCTTCAAAGTGGCTGTCCATTTCATCATGCATTATATAATCTATTCTCATAAACTGTTTAGAAGTTCTGTGCATGCATGAGTCTCTAAATATATACCTATCCTTTCTGCATTAGAGGGAAAAACAAAACAAAACAAATTCTTAGAAAAACACGAAACAAAAAAGACATATAAACAGCAATAGCAAAGAGCCCAGAACACTGACAGTATATGCCTTCAAAACAAGGTGGTATGAACATAACTAGGGTTGTTATTTTACATAATGATCTTCAAGAGTTCCTCAGATCACCATACAATAAAATGCACAATTGTTTCAATCCTATGAATGTTAGCTATTTTGTTCCAAAAACTTATAGAATTTGTGGCACAATCATCTTAGCTATCCTAAGTGTGTTTATATAATTTTAGATATTTTTTCTTTTCCCTTCCTTTTTCTTTTTCTTCATTTTCCCTGAGATATTATTTTTCCCCTTTAAGCAGATTCTTGTCCTTTCACTGTATTTATTGAGTTTTTTGTATCTTATGTACTCTTACCATTCCTTACACTAGGGAGACTATATGGTATTTACACATGTGAATTTGATTTATTTCACTTATGAGTATGGCCTGGAGTTGCACCCATTTACTTATAAATATCTCAATATGATCATTCTTTATAGCAGAGTAGTACTCCATTGTATAAAAATATCGCATAATTTTATTCATTCCTCTGTTGATGGGCATTAAGGTTGTTTCCAAGATCTGGCTATTACAAATTGTGCTGCTATATACATGGGTGCACATATATCACTGTGGTATCATGTTTTCAATTCTTTTGGGAATATGCCCAGAAGTGGAATAGCTGGGGCAAATGGGACTTCCACTCCCAGCTTTTTGAGGAAGCTCCAGACTGACCTCCGCAGTGGTTGCACCAGTCTACACTCCCACCAACAGTGCAAAAGAGTTCTCTTTTCCCCACAGCCTCTCCAGGATTTGTTGTTGGTAGTTTTCTTTATCCTGGACATTCTTCCTGGAGTGAGATGGAACCACAGTGTTGTTTTAATTTGCATTTCTCTAATGACCAACGACGCTGAACATTTTTTCATGTATTTATTTATCATTTGTATTTCTTCATCTGAGAATTGTGGATTCATCTCAGATGCCCATTTTTGGAATGGGTCTTTGAATTTTAGGGATCTGATTTTTAAAAATTCTTTATATATTCTAGACAGATGTCCTTTATCTGAAGGACCATTCACTAAAATGTTTTCCCAATTTGTGAGTTTTCTTTTGGCTATGCTGGAGGTTTCTTTCAACATGCAAAAACTCTTTAATAGGACATGATCCCAGTTATTGATTCTGGGAAGTATTTCCTGTGTGGTTTGATTCTTGTACATTAATTCTCTACCTACCCCTATGTCTTCAAGATTTCTACCTACTTTGTCTTCCAACAAATTCAGTGTTTCTGTTTTAATATTTAGATCTTTGATCCATTTAGACTTTAGTTTAGTACACAGTGATAGGCATGGGTCTAGTTTTAGTTTTCAGCATATGGAGAGCCAATTTTTCCAGCACCATTTATTGAAGAGACTATCTTCAAGTGGATGTGTTTGGCCCCTTTATCAAAGATAAGGTGGCTGAGTGTGTTTGTAGTTTTAATTGTATCTTCTAATCTATTCCATTGATCTTCAGGTCTGTTTTTATTCCAGTACCATGCTGATTTTATTACAGTAGCTTTGTAATATAACTTCAGGGTCAGGGATTGTGATGCCTCCTGCCTTGGCTTTGCTCCTTAAAATTGCCTTTGCTATTCTAGGTCTCTTCTGGTTCCAGATGAATTTTAGGAGTGATTTCTCTAGATCTGTGAGGCATGCTAGTGGCATTTTGATCAGGATAGCATTAAATCTGTATAAAAATTTTGGAAGAATGGCATTTTCACAATGTTTGTTCTTCCTTTCTATGAACAAGGGATGTCTTTCCATTTTCTGAGGTCCCCTTCGATTTATTTTTTCAGGGTATTACAATTTTCCCTGAGTAGATCTTTTTGCTTCTTTCATTAGATTAATTCTTAAGTATTTCATTTTGTTGGATGCTATTGTAAGGGTGCAGCTTCTCTTATTTCTCTCTCAGTGGTTTTGTTAGTGTATAGGAATGCTATTTATTTTTGAGTGTTGACTTTGTATCCAGCTACATTACTGAATTTATTATTCCTAGGAGTCTTTCAATGGAGGTTTGGGGGTCTTCTATGTAGAGTATCATGTCATCTGCAAATAATGATAATTTAACTTCTTTTCCTATCCTTACTCCTTTTATTTCTTTCTCATGTCTGATTGCTCTGGCTAGTATTTCCAGCAATATATTGAATAGGAGTGGTGATAATGGACATCCTTGCCTTGTTCCTGATTTTAGGGTAAAAGCTTTCAGTTTTTGGTTATTTAATATGATGTGGGCTGTTGGTTTGTCATAGATGGCTTTTATCATATTGAGGTAAAGACCATCTATTCCAATTTTCTGTAATTTTTTTTCATGAGTAAATGTTGGACCTTATCAAAAGCTTTTTCTGCATCCATAGAAATGATCATGTGATTCTTATTTTTGGCTCTATTGATGTGGTGTATTACATTTATTGATCTGCATATGTTGAAACATCCCTGCATTACTGAAATGAATCCTACTTGGTCATGGTGTATAACCTTCTTGATGATTTGCTCCATCCTGTTTGCCAATATTTTATTAAGAATTTTTGCATCTATGTTCATTAGGGAGATTGGCCTGTATTTCTCTTTTTTAGTTGGGTCTTTCTCAGGTTTTAGTACTAGAGTAATATTTGCTTCCAGGAATGACTTAGGGAGAATTGCTTCCCTTTTGATTTCATTGAAGAGTTTGAGGAGTGTGGGTATTAAATCTTCTTTTTATTTCTTGTAGAATTCTGCAGTGAATCTGTCTGGGCCTGGGCTCTTCTTTTTTGGTAAGGACTTAATTATATTTTCAATTTCATTAATAGAAATTGAGTTATTCAGCAGTTTTACATATTCTTGATCCAATTTTGGTGGTTCATATGTTTCTAGGAATCTGTTCATTTCTTCTGTGTTATCGAACCTATAAGACTAGAGGTTTTCAAAATAGGTGTTGATGATCTTCTGTATTTCCACAGGGTCTGTAATGATTTCTCCATTTTCATTCTTATTGCATGAATTTGAGTTTTTTCTTTCCTTTTTTTAAATAAGGTTGGCTAGAGGCCTGTCAATTTTATTTATTCTTTCAAAGAATGAACTCTTTGATTCATTGATTGTTTGTATTGTTTTCTTAGTCTCTATTGAATTGATTTCTGCTCTGACCTTTATAATTTCCTCCATTGTTTTGGCTTTGGGCTTGACTTGAGCTTTTTTTTCTAGATGTTTGAGGTGTAGCATCAGGATGTTTGTTTGTGTTCATTCTGTTTTCCTGATGTGGGAGTTCACTGCAATAAAATTTCCTCTGAGGACTATTTTCATTGAGTCCCACAGGTTCTGATAAATGTATTTGTATTTTCATTTTCCTGTAAATATTGTTTAATTTCTTCTTTAATTTCCTCTGTGACACATTGATTGTTCAGGAGTGTATTATTCAATTTCCATGTGTTTGTGGAGGTTTTGCAGTTTCTTTTGTCATTAATTTCCAATTTCATGGTGCTATGCATGAGATAATTTCAATCCTTTTGAATTTACTTAAGCATGTTCTGTGGGCTAGTATATGGTCTATTTTTGAGAACATTCCATGTGCTGCTGAGAAGAATGTATATTCTGATGTTGTTGGGTGGAATACTCTGTATACGTCTATCAAGTTCATTTCTTCACAAGTGTGATTCAGTGTGATTTATTTCTTTGCTGATTTTCTGTCTAGTTGATCTGTCCCTTTGTGTCAATGGTGTGTTAAGGTCTCCTGTGATAACTGTGTTATTGGTTATTTGATTTTTCATTTCTGTTAATACTTGCTTTGTATAGCTGGGTGCTCTGGAATTTGGTGCATATATATTTAAGATTGTTGTCTCTTCCTCTTGAAGTTTTCCCCCAACTAGTATGCAGTGGCCTTCTTTATCTCTTTGCACCATTCTTGGTTCAAAGTTCACATGTCTGCAAACAGATTGGCTACCCCTGCTATTTTGGGGTGTCCTGTTGCACGGAGTATTGTTTTCCATCCTTTGACTTTCAGTCTGAGTTTCCTTTTGGGTTAGATTTGTTTCTGATATACAGCATATAGTTGGATTTTGTTTCTTGATCCATTCTGCCATTCTGTTTCTTTTAATTGGTAAATTGAGGCCATTTACATTAATGGTTATAACTGATCTATATTGGTTTACTTTTGACATGTTACCTTTCTGCTGTTGATTCTTTACCTTTCCACTCTGTTTAATTGTTTGCCTTGCTTAGTGGTTTTTTCCTATGTCTGTCTAGAATGTCTTTTGGTATTCTTTGCATGGTTGGTTTGGTGGTCATGAACTTCTTCAGCTCTTCATTGTCACAGAAGTATCTTATTTTTTCATCCATTTTGAAGGAGAGTTTTGCAGTGTACATCCATCTGGGTTGGACATCGTTTTCCTTTAGGATCTGAAATACTTCACTCCATGCCTTTTTTGACTTTGTTGTTTGTATGAGGAAGTCTGCTGTGATTCTGATAAGCTTTCCTTCATAGGTCATCTATCTCTTCTCTCTAGCAGCTTTTAATATTGTGTTCTTATGTTGGATTTCTGGGATTTTGATTGCTATATGTCTGGGTGTAGTTTTATTTTTGTTATAGGTATTTGGAGTTCTATATGCTTCACTGATCTGTATGTCAGTATCCATTCTCATGTTTGGGAAATTTTCAGCTATTACTTCTGTAAATAGCCTCATTATCATTTGTGTTGTCACCTTCCTTTTCATTGATACCTATCAATCTTATGTTGTTTTTCTTTGCATCATCTCGCAGTTGTTGAATTGTTATTTTCTGGTTCCTTGTTATTTTTAGAAGATCTTTCCTTTCCTGTTCATTAGCTGAAATCTTGTCTTTGAGCTCTGAAATTCTATCTTCATTTTTGTTGAGGCAGTTTTGCTAAATTTCAATGGAATTTTTGATTTCCTGTATATCTCTTTGAATGTGATTAATGCATTCTGTTTGTTTCTTATATTGTTCATTCAGAGTTTCTATCTTTTTTGCATTGCTCCTCTAATTTTTTTAACTATGTCTTCTTTAGATGTGTTCAGTATTTCTTTCATTACATTTATCATTTCTTCTTTTACCTGAGAGACTATTTCTCATTTGAGTTCTTTTATAGCTTCCCAGAGTTGTTTCTTTACTTCAGTTATTATCATTTCAGGAATTTCAGGTGCAAGGCTTGTATTTTCTTCTGTGTGCATGTCTCCTAGGCTTGCTTGAGTTGGCTGGAAGTTTGAGATTGCATTGTGCTCTTTCATTTTGTCATTTTCCTATATTTCCAGGTTTCAAGCAATGTTTCAAAGCTGCCCCCATGCACTGGGAATCATCTGGTCACTTTTGGCTCCCAGGGCAGACTGCAGGCAACTGCTAGCATCTTGGAGTTCATTGGGCATAGGCCAGTTAGGCCAGTGGGGACTCCCATGCATCCTCAGGTGATTTCAGATGTGGGGAGTGGTATTACTGCCTGTGAGCAACTTTTCAAGGCTTCCCTTTGTTCTGGGATTGAACCTGCATGTGTTCAGGGCCTGGGACTGAATTCCGGCCTGTGCTAGCTGCTTGGAGTTCACTGGGTGTGGCCCAGTTATGCCTGTGGGGGCCTCTCATGTGTTCTTAGGTGATTTCAGAAGGGGGGCATGGTCTTACTGCTTGGAATGATGTTCCAGGGATTCCCTGTGCACTGGGATTCAGTCCACACACGTTCAGGGCCCAGGACTGAATCCTGGCCCCTGCTAGCTGCCCTTTATATATTCTTAATATTTGTTCTCTGAGGAAATGCTGACAATTTTTTTTCCATTCTGTTGGTTGTCTCTTCACTCTGTTGGTTGTTTCCTTTGCTGTGCAGAAGCTTTTCAATTTGATATGATGCCATTTGTTGACTCTTGGCTTTATTTTTCATGCAACTGAGGTTCTGTTCATAAAGTCCTTGTCTATATCTATGACTTCAAGAGTTTCACCTATTTTATCTTCTAGCAGATTAAGCATGTCTGTTTTAATATTTAGATCTTTGATCCATTTTTATTTTATTTTAGTGCATGGTGAGAGATAGGAGTCTAGATTCAATATTCTGGATAGATATAGCCAGTTTTCCCAAGCCTATTTGTTAAAGAGGATATCTTTTCTCCAGAATAAAACAACAGGTATCTTTGAGTGTCCTTGGAGTTGTTTCTGCATTCTCTATCCTGTTTCATTGACCTACAGGCTATTTTTTGTTTGTTTGTTTTGTTTTGTTTTTGTCAATGCTACGCTGTTTTTATCAGTGTAGCTTTGTAATATAATGTGAGGTTTGGGATTGTGAGCCCTTTTGCCTTGCTTTTATTGCCCTGGATTGTTTTGCTATCCTAGATTTCATCTGGGTCCATATGAATTTTAGGATTTTTTTCTCTAGTTCTGTGAGGAATGGTATTGGTATCTTGATTAGAATTGCATTAAATATGTATATCAGTTTTGGAAGTGTGACCATTTTGACAATATTGGTTCTACTTATGTAGGATGAGGGGATATCTTTCCATTTTCTGTTGTCTTCTTTGATATCTTTTTTCAGAGTACTGTAGTTTTCCATTGTATGGATGTTTTACTTCCTTGTTTAAATTAATTCCCAAATGTTTAATTTTTCTTGATTCTATTGTGAAAGATGTAGTTTCCCTAATTTCTTTCTCAGTGAGTTTGTTATTTGTGTACAGGAATACTATTGATTTTTTGTGTTGACTTTAATTTCTGCTATGCTACTGATTTTTTTTTGAGAGAAGGTCTTGCTTTGTAGTTTAGTTTGATCTTAAACTCACTATGTAGCCTAGGCTCACGTCTGACTCACAGTGACCTTCCTGTCTCAGTCTCAAGTGGTGGGATTATAGGAATGTGTATGCCTGGCATGCTATTGAATTTTGTTAGTAATTATAGCATTCTTTTGGTGGAATTCTTTGGGTCTTCTGTGTAGAGGGTCATGTCATCTGCAAATAATGATAATTTGATATTTTCCTTTTCTATATATATCCCTGTTATTTATTTCCCTTTCTGATTGCCCTGATTACTTTAATTAATGCTTCCATAATTGCATTGAACAGTAATGGTGATGGACATCTTTTTCTTGTTCCTGATTTGAGAGAGAAAGCTTTCAACTTCTCCTCATATAATATGATATTGACCTTGGTTTGTCATAGATGGCTTTTATCAGATCAAGACAAGGACTTTTAGTACCTCTTTTCTTCAGGATTTTTTTATTTAAAAAGAAAAAAATGTAAAGGGTAGAGATAATACAGAATTTCAAAAAAGATAAACATTAAGAAATCACTAGTTGATGAATTACATATTGTCCTCTTAGAAATAGTTGTTCAAGTTACAAAATTAAAGCATTCAAAGTAGATATTCAAACAGTGAGACTGTAAACAGCTATGCATGCATGAGTCTCTACATGTATTTCTATCCTTTCTGTATTAGAGGGAAAAATAAAACAAATTCCTATAAAAACAAGAAACCAAAAACTTGTATAAAACCACAGTACAAGGTGATCCACAATGTTTACTGTGTTGTCTCTTATTATCTTCAATAAAATTGTCTATATCATTAGGTATAAGTGAATATAGCAATATAATTGAATATAGCAGTACATAACAATATTAGTAAAAATGAAACATTGTAGACAGTATAAAACTTCAAAGGCAGGTAATAATCAAACCAGAGTGGATATTCTAGTGAATCTTGTCATCTTCAGTGTAGTTGCCTATACTCTCAGACTTGATACTATCAATTATAACAGCTTTGAATAAAATTTATTAATACAAAGCAGCAATCTAATAAACCAGATTTGATTATGATCAGTCATGGTAAAACAGTGTAGGTTATGCAGAGCTTTAGATTAAGTTAATAGGAAATTAAGGATGATTCCCATACTATATCCTGCTATTTTTGGGATAACTGTCTGTGCCCTTAAATCTAGTACAAGTAGAATGACTGGAACAGAATATAATACCTCTAAGCAGAGTAGTGTGAGTAATTTGGGTTTTAAATACTGGTACACTATTAACAATATAGTGTATCAAGGCCATCTATGTTAGAGATTCTAACCATCCTTCTCTGCCTCATTTCTGCTATGTTATTTTTCTGACTTTGTTTTCCTACTTTTCTCCTTCATTCTACTGCCTGCCCTGTTCATTGAGGCCTTTCTGCCACTGTTCCTAAAATCCTGGTATTTTTCTCTCTCTCTCTAGAATGTCCTTCCTTTAGTATTCTTTGTAGGGTTGGATTCGTGGTCACAAATTCCCCCAATTCCTCTTTGTCATGGAAACATCTTGCTCCTCCATTAATTTCTAATGACTGTTTTGCAGGGTACATCAATCTGGGCTGGAGGTTATTTTCTTTCAGGGCTTGGAATACTTTGCTCCATGCTCTTCTTGATCTGATGTTCTGTGTCAAGAAGTGTGCCATGACCTTGATGGGCTTTCCTTTATAGGTAATCTGTTTCTTTTCTCTGATGGCTTTTAATATTGTTTTTATATTGAATTTCTGGTATCTTGATAATTATATGTCTGGGTGTAGATCTGTTTTGTTTGTAGGTGGCTGGAGTTCTCTATGCCTCACATAACCGAATGTCATTTTCTTTCCTATGCTTGGGAAGTTTTCCTTAATTGTTTCCATGAATAGCCTTTGTAATTCACCTGTTTGTATTCCTGCTTCTTAATTCACATTTCTTATTCTTAAATTATAGATTCTCTTGTTGTCTTCTAGCCTTTGTATTGTTACTGCCTGTTTCCATGGTATTTTTAAGAGATCTTTCCTTTCATGATCACACATTGCAAACTTGTCTTCAAGTTTTGATAGTCTATCCTTAGTTTCTTTTAAGGAGTTTTGCCAGCTTTCAATGGAGTTTTTAATTTCCTGGTAATCTCTTTGGATCTGCTTCATGTATTCTAGATTTTCTTTATATTTTTTCTCGAATGTTTCTCTCCTTTTTTTTGTCTTCCTCTCTTCTTCTGTTTGTGTCTTCCTGAGAGATGCTTAGCATTTCTTTAATTAATCTACTTATATCTTGCTTTACCTGATTTAATATTTCAGCCTTGAGCTCATCCACAAATTCCAAAGATATCTCCTAATGTCCATGGAAGCCATGTCTGGTGTTGCATGTTCACTGCCCCCAGTTTCTTTTGTTTTTCCCTTTCCTGGATCAGTGTTCCCAGGGTTTTGGTTTGGGGCTTCCTCCTGCTTCTCTCTCTTGTCATGGTTTTGGTCTCCTCCATACAAGTGTATAGTGGAGGTTCCAGCCCCTTGCCTTGTTGGTTATGGCCCCTCTGAAGCACGCTGGTGAGGGATTTCTGCCCTCTCCTGCTTGCTCTTGTCACTGAGGTGTAAGCAGGGGCTGCGTATGCTGGCCCCTCCCCACCAGGCCAGTCAAACTTCAGGGGCCTTCACATGGTTAGTGTGTGCTAGGCATAGGGAATTGGTTTGGGATGGCTTATCGGGTCCTGGCTAGGGGCATGACCCAGTCAAAGCAAATCCCACAACTCTGCTCTGGGGAGGGAGCAATTAACTGAAATCACTGTTGTTCCCAGTTCAGGCTCCTCCTGCCCTGATTCCAACATGTCGCCTCTTTGGCCATGCCCTTCCTGTGTGGGGATCCCATTCCCAGCACTGACTATCAATTATGAAGGTCCCTTCATTCACTGGCCCCATTCTTTGTTGGGCTCACCAACCCCTGACTTCAGTGCAGCTGTGGCTCCTGTGAGTGGTGGTGGAAATGAGTTTGGGTGGCTCTGCCAGCTGGCACGAATTCAGGCTGGTGTGAACTTGGTGGGTTGCAGCAAAAGCGCTGTGTCTGGTAATTTTAGCTGTTCCAATTGTAGCCCTGAGACTGCATGTTTGACAAGCTTTTTCCATTTTTATTTCTCACTGTGTCAAGAGGATCCATCTCCCTCCTGGATTTCTCCAGGATATTTTATTCTGGCATATGAATTGTTTCTCCTGGGAGGCTTTGTATTTTGTTGCTCACTGATTGGCCATCTTTAGCTCCTCCAGGATTTTTTTTTATCCTGACTAGATGGTGGATTTTGTCAAAGGTTTTTTTCTGCATCAGTTGAGATGATTATGTGATTTTTGTCCTTGCTTCTGGTTATATGATGTATTACATTTATTGATTTGTATACCATTAACCATCCCTGAATACTTGGGATAAAAACAAATTAGTATGATGTATGGTCTTTTTGATTATTTCTTACATTCTGTTTGCCTGTATCTTGTTGGGGATTTTTGCATTTGTGTTTATTAAATAGATTAGTAGTAAATGAACAAATAAAAACTAAAATAAAATAAACAGATTGTCCTGAAGTTCTCTTTTTCCATTGGGTCCTTTGCTGGTTTTGAAATCAGGATAATGCTAGCTTCCAGGAATGGCTTTGGTAGTACTCCATCCTTTTTTATTTCCTTAGAGTTTGAGGAGTATTAGTGTTAGATCTTTCCCAAAGTTCTTACAGAATTAGGCAGTGAATTCATGGTGACCTGAGATTTGCTCAGTTGGTAGTCTGTTTTTGTTTTTGTTTGTTTGTTTATATTTTACTTCTTCAGTCTTACTGCCTGATATTTGATTATTCTGGGGTTTTATAACTTCTTGGTTCACCTTTGGTAGCTCATATATATCTACATATCTATTCTCCATTTTATTATAGTACAGGTTCTCAAAGCAGTTGCCAATAATCTGGATTTCAGCAGAGTCCATTGTGAGTTCCCTTTTTCATTTCCAATTGTATTTATTTCAGTCTTTTCTTTCCCTTTTGTGGTAAGATTAGCTAGAGGTTTGTCTATTTTTTTTATTCTTTCAAAAAATAAACTCATATTCATTAATTCTTTACATTGCTTTTTAAATCTCAGTTTCATTAATTTATGCTTTGATCTTTATAATTTTTTCCTTGTATTACATTTGGATTAGGTATTTCTTGTTTTTCTAGACCTGAGTTACATTAGATTATTTATTTGGACTTTCTTTTTCTGATGTGGGTATTCAACTTACATCTTAATACTGCTTTTGTTGCATCACATAGATTCTGGTATATTGTACTGGCATTGCCATTTGATTGTAAGAACTATCTAATTTCTTCTTTGATTTCTTCTGTGGCCCATTGACTAGAGGGCACTCTTTAATTCCCAACTATTTGTATAATTTCTGTGGTTTCTTTTGCCAATGATTTCTAGTTTCATTGAACTATGACCTGACATTAAGCATGGTAATTTGGATTCTTTTGCATTGACTTAAGCATACCTTATAGGTTAGTATGTGGCTTATTACAGAGAATGTCCTACAGATTGCTGAGAAGAATGTGTGTTCTGCTGTTTGGTGGAATATTCTGTAGATATATGTTAAGGCCATTTCTTCAAATGTTTAGTTCGACTCTGATAATTCACTATCAATTTTTTTTTGCCTAGTTGATCTATTTGTGATACTGGCATATTGACTTTCCCTATTATAGCTGTGCTGGTGTTTACCTGATTGTTTATGTCCATTAGTGTCTGCTTTATGAAGTTGGTTGTGCCAATGTTTGGTACACTTATGTTTATAATTGTTGTCTCTTTATCTTTAATTATTTTCTTCACCAACATGTAGTAACCTTTGCCTCTTTTGATCAATTTTGGCTTGAAATCCACTCCCACCTTTTTCTCAGATTCTTGGTGCATGGAATATTATTTTCCAATCTTTTATTTTTAATATGCATGTTTTCTTTATTAATTTTTTTGTATAATGCATATCACTGAGTTCTACTTCTTGATTCTTTCTGCCAATCTACGCCTTTTGCTTGGGGGAATTGAGACCATTCACATTGAGAATTATTACTGAAAGGTGTTGCCTTTCCCAGTCATTGTATTCTTTTCTGTTGCTGATTTCCATTTTTTCCACTTTCTGCTTAACTGTTCATCCTGCATGGAGTATCCAAATGACTTATTGACTTTGTTGGCTTCATTGTCTGTCTCCAGAATATCTGTGAGACTTTTTGTAGTACTAGTTTGGTGGTCATGAATTTCTTGAAGTGTACTTTGTCATGGAAATACCTTATTTCTTCATTAATTTTGAAAAAAAAAGTTTTGTAGGATGTATAATTCTGGTTTGGAAGTTGTTATATTTTGGGGTTTGAAACATTATACTTTAAACCCTCCCTATCCTTTAAGGTCTATATTGAGAAGTCTGCTATAATTCTAATGGGCTTATCTTTATAAGTGATTTGTTGGTTTTTTTCTGATAGCTTTTTAGACTCTTTTCCTTTGTTGGACTTCTGGGAATTTGATTATGATGTGATGTGGAGAGGTTCTCTTTTGAGTATGTCTAGTTGAGGTTCTGAATGCTTCATTTATCAGTGTAGTTAATTCTTTCCATATATTTGGAAAGTTTTCTGCTATTATTTCTGTAAACAGGTTTTTAATACCCTTTGTGTTGTCTTCTGATTTTTCAGTTATTCCAATTAATCTTAGATTAGTGTTCTTTGCATTATCTAGCAGCTGGTGGATCCATTTTTCATGTTCTCTTGCTGTTTTAAAGATATTTGTGAGTGATTATTCTTTGAAACCATCTCTGTCTTTTAATTATGATATTCTATTTTTGTATTGGGTACTTTCACTGCCCACACTTTGAACATAATATTTATTCTATTGGATTTCTGTTTGGAACCTTTTCATGGACTTTAATTATTTGCTAAACTGGTCATTCATGTTTTGTGTCATTTTGTTTAGCTCAGCTAGCTTTTTGTTGGCTTTTCTGTAAAGTCCCTAATCAGTTTTTACATTCATTATTTGATTTGTTATATTGCTGTGAGCATGCTGAGTATTTTATTGACCTGTTTTTAATCTTCTCTACTATGCTTTCAAATAATTGGGCTATGTAGCATTTGTTTTCTTCTCTATGCTTCATGGATTGGCTTTGGAGGAGTTGGAGATTTGGAAGGCATTTTCTTGCCCTGTTATCTCATGTTTCTAAATTGTGTGTGTGTGTGTGTGTTTATGTTTTCAGTCACTTATAGCAAACAGTCTTTGTTGCTAGTATGGAGAGTTAGAGAGCTAATTATGATGCATCTTGATCAAGACTATAGTGTTTCATGTCTGTTCCATGATCCAACCACCTCTGTTAATTTGTGAAGTATACTTGGCCCAGCAACCAGTTTTCTGGAAATAGATCACAATATTGTTAATGTCACAAAGGTAATATGGGTATTGGCTTATAGAAAAAAACCTATAATAGCAATAACTATGCAATCAGGTAATACCAAATAAATCAGGTATAGTAATATTATCCAAGAGAAAATCAATGTTTACATATCATAAGAACCAATAATGTATTGCCCTTAACCTTAGAAAATAAATCTATAATTATAATATAAACACTAAGATAAAACAGATATTGACATTCAGCAACTCTCTGCTAAGTGTGATAACTATACCACTACTAGTGATAGAAATAATTCAACAATAGTAACATAAAGTTAATCTAAAAATAATAAAATGTAATGGTTATACTATTAAAGATATAGTGGGTTGGGAATGGAAGAAGGCCAGAAAAAATTTGAAAAATTAAACAATGAGAAATGAGAAGGAAGAGAAAAAAGTGAAACAAAGGATCCTTGCTTCTGGAGAGCCAGATTTTCTTCCCTATGAGCATGAGAGAGAGTCCAGATCATTTCCTTCTTTTCTTTGTATTATGGACCATCTCTCCAACTTCTCTGTAGCTTCTACTTTTCCTGTAATTTCCTAGTGATCTACTTCTTTTTTTTTCTTCATCAAGTTGTTATTTTCCAAAGCCTGGATTCCAGATCTTGGAGAGGCTGAATTTTGCTGCCAAAGTCTTTCATTTTCACCATTCAAAGTGGTTCTATTTTAATTGCAGGATGTGAGAGACCAGAATATGTCATGTCAAAATGTGAAGGATTGTTGTTCTAAGGTACTGTCAATGTTTGATTGTCCACTTTTTATGATTTAATTTTTGTAACTTGAACAACTGATTCTAAGATAACAATATGTAATTTATCAACTAGTGATTTCTTACCAGTTTTTGAAATTCTGTATTATTTCTATCCTTTTTTTCTGTTTTTTTTCTCTAAATAAAAAAAGAAGAAAATGCAAGAAAGGTCTGTCTTTCCTTTATGTGCCTAAAAGCAAGACATAGACTTACAAAGTCAAAAAATTATCTTGCGACCCATCTCCACCAGGGAGAGCAAAAGTTAACCTCCTACCTTTAGAACCTTATTTGCATGGAGGTAGTGCCAGAGGAATGTATACTAACAAGCTTTATCAACTACTTTCCACCCACAAGTTATTTGCCTTGTTCCAAATTGCTAATCCTAAACTCAGAAGTCTTTTTTTCTTTGTCTTATCATTCCTATAAAAATATGATATACTTTTCCAAAGCACCATAGAAACTGGAATTCACATATACACATGATAACAAACTTCTGTTTGTTTTTCACTTTTTAATCTGTCTTTTGTCATAGGGATCTCTTCCAGCTGAAAGCTTATGAGTGTTGAAGAAAAACTTACTTTTCTTCTCCTAAAGGACATTTGCTTTTTTAATAAAAGAAGAACTTTGGGTTCTAAAGAAAGTAAAGGTGAAAAGAGCCTGTAGGATAAAGGTTCCTAAATAACTATAGGATTGGAGTGTCCAGCCATCTCTACTTGGACTGAAGTTCTGACCTGGGTGTATTCTTGTCCTCAAGTTAAATCATTGATCTCTGCTGGTCCTCAGGTTCTTCTTCCCAGTTAGGTGAGTACTAAGGCAACTTCTATGAGTCTACCAATAGTTCACATCCTTTGCCTTCGATTAAATGAAAATTAGTAATATTTGTAACATAACGAGTCCAAAAAATGTACCATTTGAAATACAAGAGGAATGGCTTTGTTGAGAAATAAATATGATTCCAGAGACTTATACATAGTGTTAACATTGTTTTTTTTTAATTTGCAAACAATTTTTACTATAAATAAGTCAATTACCATTATTATCTATGCAAAACGATAAAACAAAATAATATGTGACATTGTTGGAACCAGTTCTAATTATTATTTATATTTTAAAGAAATAATAGATGCATATCTGAAAATATTCAAATTTTCAGGCTCTTCACTATAATTAACCCAAATATGTATAATTTGCAATATTTCATATTATTTTTTATTTTGCTTTGTTTTACATTACTTCCATTAAATCTCAAGAGGAAAACTCAGCCAAGCCCATAACATAAAATAAAATACCTACATGGAGGTAAAGCCTGAGTTTCCCTTGGATAATAAGCTTTCAGAATTAAAGTAAATGGAAAGATAATTTGTTGACCCTATGTCCTTATTAAACCTTACATTGATGGCTTTTGCCATAATGACCTATCCCAAGATTTTCAACTAGAAACAAAAAAACAATAGAATTAGGTACCAGTTGATGATAATATGGACTGGTTCTCTCCAAACAATTCTTACCTCACCCTTGATATTGTCTACAACAAAAATTGAAAAGCTAGAGTTGATTTAATTTCTGGCGTTGTTAGAGCTGCATCATATAACATGGTTCTGGTCATGAGATACAGGCAGAAATCTGTGATCAGTTACTTTATCTAAGTTATAAATAGGAGAAGCCCTTCATTCTTCCTTTTCCTTCTGACCTAGAACATAGAAATAATGCTTAGAGGTACAACAACCATCTTTCAACTCTGGAGACCAAAGTTACTTTCTAACAATAGCCCAATAGGAAGCTAGAAAATGTCTGGATCCCCAAATATGATCTTGCTTGAGCCCTGGAGAACAGCTTGGACTGCCTTCTTTTTTTGGTATTTCTTGTTTTTGTGAAAATAATAAAATTCTTACTTACATATCCATTGTTCACTGAGTCTTCTTAGATTGTCTTCTGTTTGCAACTAAACTGGTAAATAAGCAAAATAAAACAAGAAGCTGGAAATAATAACTCACACCTATAATTAAGAGGCTGAGGCAAGAGAATCACATTTTTAAGCCCAGCATGGGCAACTTAGCAAAATCTCTTCTCAAAAATAAAATTAAAAAGCTTATATGTGTAGTTCAGTGGTAGAATACTTACATACCATGCAAGGAGCCCAAAGTTTAATCTCTAATGCTTCAAGAAAACAAATAAATGAAAAACATGACAGAATTTACTTGCCATTTACTACATTCTAGTGGCTCTTGAACCAAAATATGGATCAGAATCACCTGGAAGACTTAAAATTTCTATTTCTGGGCTCCAGCCTCAGAGTGTATGATTCAGTAGGTCTTTGATATCTTACAGAAAGCCATCTTTCTTTCTTTCTTTCTTTCTTTCTTTCTTTCTTTCTTTCTTTCTTTCTTTCTTTTTCTCTTTCTTTCCTGGGGTTCTTGGGATTGAACCTCAGCTTTGCAAGTGCTCTACCTCTGACTTATACCTCCAGGCCCAAATTTCACTTCTAATAATTGTCCAAGTGATAGAGCTGCTATTGCTCCAGAGGCCTCACTTTAAGAACCACTGACTTATACAATAACATTTCATAATCTAATATAAAACATAATATTGTAGAACATAGCACAGCAGAGCAAACAGTATGCACGGCACAGCATAAACAAGCCACAATATAACATGAACAATGTACTTTCTTGCTCCTGTTGCTTTTTAAAAAATAAATTGTTGCCCTAGTTCTGATCTCCAGACTAAATGTTCCTTAGTAATCTGCACTTCATGTGTGAAATAAGTTGCAAAAAGATCAGCAGATATTATAGTTCTGCTCCTGCCTGAAGCTAAAAGATAGGGAAGGAGCCGTCTAGCACTTGCCAGGCTAGACTATTTGCCATGTCATTTCCTGGCACATAATTATGTTGCTTGCTGACAACTATTATACTTTCTGTCCTTCTGTAAATTGTAAATGACAGTTTGGACGCTGTTGGCTTAAAATTCTAAAAAAGAAAGCTTTACAAAGAGGCAAGGATAAAATCATGGTCAATTTAAAGTGGTTGCTGATAAGCTGGCCCTGAGAAGCATCCTCAAGTTAGCATGCTGTGAAAGAAATAGAATTTCCTGTCTCTTCCTTTTCCCCACCTCCACTTCTGCCATCTAGAGTCTCAAAGCATGCGATCCACTAAAAAACCCAAATTTCATTGGAATGAGTTGGAAAGTGTAATGCTTGGAAGCCTTTCTGTCTCTGCTAGAAAAATACATAGTTGAACTTTATGCATAAGGAAGAAAAAAGTTCTACCATGGTCACATGCTTCCCTATGTCCACAGCCTGCTCCCTTTCCTACCAAAAAATAACATACCTCAAAGGCCATTGGAAAAGAGCCAGTTTTTGAAAACAGCATGTTTGCCACCTTCCATGCCTAATATTTAGTCTGTTCTGGTCCTCTCCCAGGAACTAGTAAAAAAGATTCTTCTGTCCTAGTATCTATATAATTTAAGCCATTCTTTGTTAATTTCCTAAAAGAGACAGACCTACCTACTACATCAATGGCTCCTTGCCTCCATGCATGGCTCCTGTATGTCAGTGAGTGGAACAAGATGGCTGACCTGAGTTTAATGACAAAGCCTGGTCAGAATTCATGGAAATACAAATTATAGAAGCAATGCAAAGCTCATTAATCCTCATGGGAATGACATCCAAAACTTTGACTTTTTTTTTAAACCATTGCCCAATATATTGAGTTAGCAACCTCATATCTTTACAAAATAAATTTTCATGGCAGCCTACTGTCCTTCAAACATTTGCAGACTCAAGAGCATGCTAATGGTTCTGGAACCTTCTCCACACATAATTTTGCATTTCATAAGTTTTAATCCTTCACTTTTCTCATGAGAAACATGAGAATAAGGACCAATCCAGGCACTTGATTCCTACAACCATGCAAAAAGGAAACTTGACTATTGCTCCAGCTGGTGGTAGATTTTGGCATTATCCACATGGTGCTGGTTTTAGGGATATGCCAAATGGAAAAGTTGTGGGGTTAGGAAGGCTTCCACCCAGATTTCAGAAGAAGGTCTGGGAGGCTAGGTAGTGGGCCCCTGAGCGAGCAGTGTGTGAATCTGAGTGGGAATCTGAAGGTGCAGCAGAGACCCCAGAAGGTTAGAAACCCATGAATGTGGATCATCTGAAAAAAGCTGCAAGGGGTGACCAAAGCCATCCCAAAAGAGAAAACATGGGAACTACAAGCACTACAATGCCATAGGAGTGGCACCACCAAAACCCTCTGGAGTTTATATCTTGCCATAGATTGCCTCCAATGCTGGACATGGAGCTACAAAACTTAATGTTTGCCCTGCTGGATTTGGACTTGCTTTGGTCCCATTCCTTTCTATGCCCCTATTTGGAATGGGAATGTTTGTTTTATGTCATCATATGTTAGGAGTATTTTAACTTCCTTTTCATTTGTGCAAGGGGCTCACAGATAATAATTTATTTTAAATTTCAGAGTAAACTTTGAATTTGGACTTTACAGTAATACTGAAACTGTTAGGACTTTGACAACTCTTAGAGATGGACTAGATGCCCTTTGTATAAAGGAATGAAACTGGGTCTTTTGGGAATCAGGGTCAGAATGTTATTACTTAGATCTAGATGTCCCCTCAAAGCTTCATGAGATGATAGACTGGGCGTTTCAAAGGTGGCTGGTTTAGGGAATGTGAATATGGATTAACTGTGTGATACTGCGATTAAGGGAATGGATAATGGAAGCCCCAACCTAGGTGTGGCTGGCACCAATCAATAGGTTTACAGCCTAGATGCAATATAGGGAGAGTAAGAAGGCAGCCTTGCTCATTCTGCTTGCTGTTTTCTGCCATGCCAAACTGTCCTCCACCCAGTTGACAATCTCCACAAAACGTGAGCTGAAGTACATTTTTCGTCCTTTAACTTTAGGTGTGGGGTATTTTGTCTCAGCAAAGAGAAAAGTAACTAAGACAATGTTCAAACCAATTTAGCCAAGTAATGAAGACATTTTCTTGTTGTTGTATTGTTGATACAGGGTCTTGTTTAATTTAGGCTGACTTTGAACTTACTATGTAGTCCAGGCTATCTTTGAACTGGCAATGATTCTCTTGCCTCAGCCTTCCAGTTGCTGGGATTATAGGCGTACACTACCATGACTGGCAAGACATTTTTTTTATTGACTGGAGTTTAGATGTTATTGACTGGAGTTTAGGTGAGTTAATTTCCTATTTGTACTGAAACTAGTACTGCACTCTAGTTGAGTACTTGGGCCATCACAGCTGTAGTAGTCAGGATAAACAAGTAACAAATTAACTCCCAGTTTCAATGGCTTCATTCAATAGATATGCTTTTTCTCAAATTTCAGGTCTAACATGGATTGATGGTCTTCAGCTCCATCAAGAAATCAGGAATTCAAGTTGAGAATGGTGCCACCATCTTGTGAGACCATGATCTCCATACAAAAATTCTGGAATTACTTCAATAGAAGATAGCGTAGGAAAGTGACACAAAGACCCTTATGACCATTCCTGGAAGTGGTGTACTTATCTGCTACCCATATCATAATTCATGTTTTCAAGAAGTCTCTGTATACTGCTTTTAATGGCCTTACATTTGCAATGCTAAGAAACAGTTTTAAAGGAACTTGTAAAAAGACTGCATTACAGAGTTCACAGTTGGGTACAAAATTCAATTCACTAAGAAAAACACAGGCTACAACACATGTTTTAAGAAGCTTGTTCTGACTCCTGTTTTTAAGAGGTTTCTGTATATCACTCAGTTTCAAACTAAGTGCAAAGGTGGCTGTGAAATAGAGAACTCATGGAATGTTGGGCCAGCACATTCACTGCCACAAGGGAGCCACTCCATCCTTTCATGCCCTTTGCATAGGCAGTTGCTGCCTCACACCCCTGAGGTCCTTCTCAGAGGTTGTAGCACTAAAGCCCTTCCTCAAAGTTCTCTTGAAGTAAACAAATCTAACTCTATTCTACAGTGTCATTCAGCAAATACAGAATGTCCTCTTTTTCCCTTGGGTACAAAACAGGCAGAATCTCTGTCTCAGCCACAAACAGACATAACAGACAGAACAGTTCTTGTTCTCCTGGGTTAGATAAGGGCTTTTCAGTATAAAATGGAACTTTTTCTTATGGAGTTGCTTATTTTCCTTGATTGTTCATTTAAGAAAAGATCCTCCTTGATTCCCCAAAAGAATAAACTGGCTCTGTAAAGTATCAAAAGTAAGTATTTTTGGCTTTGCAGGCTATTCAATGTCTTGCAATTATTCAATTCTATCTTTTGCAGCCCTGGAGCAGCCAGAAGTAAATAAGTGGACATGAAAAACTTTATTTACAAAAATAAGCATTGGACCCTATTTGACTTGCAGACCATAAATTGCTGCCCCTTGGCCTATCAGCAAGTAGGTGCTCAAATAAACACTGATTAGATAGAAATTTCAAGAAGTTAAATAAGTACTTATGTGAACTTTCCTTCCCTTCACTGTTCATTTGTTCCCTTTCACACAACGTTATAGAAACCCAAACAGACACATCAGCCCCACAGGACCTCCCTGGATAATGAGGGTCTAGGCACCATGAGATCAAGCCATATGATCCCACTATGAGAAATCAGCCCAGATGAAGACAAGCAGTAAAAATGTTCCAGACCAGAATTTGTGAGAGATCAGGAACCTCAGTTAAAAACCCAAGAACAAGGGTACAGGGTGCCCAGTTTAGCAATTGTTTTTATATGCTGTTGGATGAACTCTTAAAATGTCACTTAGGAAGGAAATCTTGCAAATTAAACAATGAAACACCCTAGCCCACAAAATGCATCCCAATCTCAAGAGGTGTTAAAATGTGTGGGAAAAAAAATGAGTTCCAGAGATCTGATGAAATAACATAATTTATTCATCTTTCCAGAAAACAAACCAAAGTACTATACCTAGGTTGCCTTTTTGTTCTGGTACTTTCTACAAATATTTTTATGCAATAACCTCATGTCCATTTAAAGTAGCTCATTATCCTCTTTGCTCTCTGCCCTCCTTCTATGAACCACTTTTAGTTTCTTGGATGCTCCATTGTCTACTCACCCCACATACTTTGTACATGCTATTGCTTACCCTGGACCACAGGCCCTTCCTATAGTCCATCTGTACACAAATTTTAGGCATAAGCCCTTTTGTTTCTGTCTCAAGAAAACATTTTCTTTCAAGTCCAGTCTAGGCAATCTAGCAACTAAATAAGATCCTGTGTCAAATTTTTTAAAAATAAAGAAAGAGGTGTGAAAGCTTTGGGTTCAATCCCCAGGGCTACCCCCAAATCTAAGCAAGATGTTGATGTTACTATAGCTTAGAAAATCTAATGTCATTAACTATAAGAAAAACAATTATTTCACATATACCTGAGAAAGAAAAACATGATAATTAAATCGTAATCCTCTATCAATCATTCAATCATAGTACGATCCTAATTTCACAGATGCTAAATGGGGGCAGGGGTTGTTTGGCACTGATGAAATCTATACTTATTGGTGCAAGTCAGTAATTTTTAGAAAGACTTGATAACTGAGTTGAAATGTGATGTTACCTCCCATGATGTTTACCTTTCAGTAGATATAAGATGGAAAAATATTTATAAGAATTCTCAGCAAAACTGCAAGTGGTGGGAAGACTCCCAAGACCTGTTCCTCATTAGAGAATTTGAAAGGTAAACCTGGGAGTGGGATTTAAGGTAATGGGAAGTTGTGCCAAAGGCTGGGTAAATCCTTCCTCTGTAAAAGCCCAAAGCTGTTTTAGCTCCCCCAGCCAACCAGCCTGCATAGATGCATTTGGTTTTAACTACCTGAGAGGTCTTAAAGTCTGGTAAACTGAGTGTAGAACCAAGATGATGAATATGAATCAGCAAGGAAAAGAGAGAGAGGTCCCTGTGACAATCCAGAGTGGGACTGAGAATATAGCAGGAAGATCATGCTATGTCATAGGGTTTTGTTTTGTTTTATACTGGGGATTGAACACAGGGCTTTTGCACTCAGCTCCATTCCAGTTCTCCTTATTTTTTATTTTGAGACATGCTAAATTTCCCAGGCTATGCTGGAACTTTTGATTGCTAAATTGCCCAGGCTATGCTGGAACTTTTGATCCTCTTGTTTCAGCCTCCCAGCATTCTGGAATTACAGGCACACACCACCATATCATCAGCTCAGGCTGTATAAGTGAGGAACTCAGACATAGTAATCTCCCAGAGCAGGAGGTGGGCTCCAGATAATCTGAGACACATGGATTACTTTCTCTACCACAAGCAGAATGCAGCATTAGAAATGATCTGGTAGTGAACAATCTAGAACCCAGAGAGGTTAAGAAAATTTGACCCGGGGACTATCATTTCGGGAGTCAGATCTGCTTGGCACTAATGTTTACTGGAAACACTGATGCTGTAGTTTACAATCATAACAAAGTCTAATCTAGACAGTTTTGAAAAGATTGATCAGGCTGTCCTGTCTGTGGTGCGGGCCTGAGCTGCAATGGCAGAACATGTGTGCTTTCCAGCCAGTCTCAAACTGGTTTCCTGGTGACTTTAAGTAGCAATGAAGGCACAGAATGTCTTCTATGGTGCACTGGAAATTAACCCAGCCAGAAGGGAGACAGAGAGCACACCAGAAGTGGAAGATGGGAACTTTGGCTCATGTCTGTTTCTACCCTCCCTAAGTGTACTTGAGGGTCCAGAGTAGTCTACGTTTAGACACAGCGTAGCAAGCTTAGGGTGGGCAGGTGAAGTGCCTGTTTGAGGCAGGGTAGGTGGAGGCTATGGGAGCCTCATTGAGGGCAGGCAGGATCAGCCTTTGCCGATCACCTCTGCATGAGGAATTGCGTAGTGCCAGATCTCCCACTAGAGGAGATAAACTGAATCCGGATGTCCATGGTAATTTTTTAGATCTGTGTTGGCAACTAATTTGATATTTTCCCCATAGAATTGGGAGATCAGTCTGAAGAATGGATTTATGCACTTACCACTTCCAGGCAAAGCCTTCCAGGAAGTTTCACCCATTTCCCCGGTCTCCTAACTTCACACGAGTCCTCTGTCTGTACTCATTGGAGAAGCTGCTCCAGATTAAAGGCCACATAGCATGGGACTTGAGGCAGGGAAGGAGGAGCTGGGAGAGATGTTCTAATGTGCTGGTCACCATCTGGCAGCTGGTGTACCTCATTGTTTTATCTAGAGTTGTCTTCAGCCAGGCCCAAACAGCCAGTTCTCAGGAAAGTCAGAAAAGGACAGAGTGGTGGAGGAAAGCTTATCCTAAAAAGCTGGGCAGAGAGTGGCCATGGCAGCCTGAGACAGAACACCTGTGTATCTGGACCAGGGCAAATGTTGCTGAGAGTGGTGTGAGATGAGGCTGGGGCTGTGGGCTTTGAGCCAGGGCACAGCATTTGGCAGAGAGCTGGGAGACATGCTAAGATTTTGGCCTTATCCAAGAGCTGGAGGAATTAGTGGGTAATGGAAAAAGGAGAATAGCCAGACTTGATTTGTGTTTCCAAAAACAATTACTTTAGAGCAGAGCTTCTCAACATGGGCACTATTGATATGTGATGCCAGATCCTTCTCGTTTGTGGTTTTTCCTGTGCATTGCAAGATGTTCAGCAGATCCTTGGCCTCAGCAGACTGGATGCAAATGCTCCCCAGCTGTGACAACCAAAAATGTCTCTGGACATGTCTATATGTCTCCTGAGGGGCAGAACTTTCTTTGTCTTGTCACTTCTCTAAAATTTTACTGTACTTTGTGGAAGATGCTATAGGAGTTAGAAGAGCTACTTTGAGAACTATTCATTTTAGGGAGGGGAGTCTTTTATGTATAAGTGAAATATACATGATAATAAGTTTTGCTGGGCTGGGGATTTAGCTCAGTGGTACAGTGCCTGCCTGGCAAACATGGGGTCTTGAGTTTGATTCCAAGTATCCAGTAAAATAAAAATAAAATAAATTCCTACTGGTTTTTCCTGTTAGTCCATATTTTGTTAAAGAGACTCTTCCAACTAAGAATCTCTGGAGGTGTTTCTTCTACAATTATAGTTGTAGTGCTTGTAAGATATTCAAGTGGAGGGATCAAGTAAGCATTCAGAAAAGCATAGAAAAAATATTCTGGGTAAAAATCCTGGAGTTTTCCCACTTAAGGATTTAGTTCTAGTTGTGGATAAGATCATCTATGTGTAGAGCAGAAAATGAGCAGAAAAGTGGTGCTGACTTCCCAAATGCTTTTTCCTTTCTCTCCTTCACTTTCTCTTCCTCTTTTCAAAAATCATCAGGCTAACTGGCAACACTTTAGAGCAGAGGTGGTGAACCTATGGCATGTGTGTTTTTCTTTTAAGACAAAAGATGTTAATGCATGAATTACTTTTTCTAAATTAAAACCTCAGTGTTCAGTTTTAATTGCAGTGTTGGTACTTTGTGATGAGTAAGTTGGTTTTGGGTTGCAGCTAAGGCACTCCTCTCTAAAGTTTTCCTTCACTATTTTAGGGAGATACAAAGGCCAAGTTTAACCCTTTGGCTTTTCTTTGTTGTTCCATTACTCAAGAAAACAACAGTATTTGGCATTTTTCTTTCAAGAAGTCCTGTAAATTGGAAAGATATATCATCTCTTTTTCACATACCAGGTCCCCGATCTCAAAACTCAGATGGCATAATCAGTAGTTTAGAGTTCCAGTCCTGAAGCCATCATACAAGAGTTTCAATCTGAGTTCTGTGACATGCACAAGAATAGCAATGTCATTCACAATAACATAAGAATGAGAAACAAACTAAATGTCTGTGTAAAGTAGAATGGGCTAATAAAATATAGTAGATTCACTCCATGGAATCATACACAGAAATTCATGAGAATAAACCTGTAATACAAATGTAACAGCATAATATTTAACAGCATAAACAAGTCTCATAGTGTTGAGTGAAATAAGTCAAATATAAGAAGATGGGATTCTACTTCCAAGGGATTCAAAAACAGGTAGGACTCTTCCAGGGTGACACAGTCACAGCAGCAGCCCCTCATGGGGTGAGCACTAAATGTAAGGTGCTCTTCTTGGGGACTGAGCATGATCTGTATCTTGACCTAGGTAACCAACTCAGGTGGATACAAACATAAAACCCATTACACTGGACACTTCAGGGTTTGCTTCGTGTGTGCATATTTATTTATTTTAAATTTAAATTATAAATTTAAAAGTGCCCCAAGTGATCCTTACATGTGGCCAGAACTGAGAACTGCTGTCATCAGGCCACCAGATCTGCCAGCCCATACCCAGCTTTGCTTTTTGGTAGCAGATTTTGTTGTGTAAGTTCTTAGGTTTATGAAACCATCTGAACCACTTCAGAAAAGCCCACCAAGAAAGCACTAAGTGCATCATTTAAAATACCTAGCAAGGCTTTTATCTTCATTAACTCAGCTTTTCTGCACTCTTCAATTTCTGACAGGAGCTGAAAATTTGTCAGTCCTTAAACTCTACAGCTAAAGCTCCTACATCCAGGAAGATATCTGTAGCATAAATAGCCGACCGCTTACCAATCTCTTGTTTTATAATTTTCTCGTCTGTGCTGCAAGCCAAGCAAGAAACCATGGAATATTAGAACTATATATAAGCCTGAGGAATAATCAGCTTAGAGGCCCAGACAAGTGAAGTGATTTGTCCTATGTCACCCAACAAATCAGTAATCTCTTGATGCTCTCACCATTTTGACATTCTGACATTTTGCCATCAACACGCATTTTGGAATAGAAACTTTCCTCAGTCACCTGAAGAAACCACCAGTAATGATAGCAGAGACCTAGGGAGATTTGATTTTTGTTCACTTAAAATTTTTCCACCAGGGCATTAACTAAAAATACACGTTTCACTTTTAGCATTACTGATAATCCTGGAGCCCTTATGTGCTCCTGGGAACTGGCCTGAGGGTGCTGGATTACACCAAAGTAATGAACTCTGAAAAGCGAAGAGAGAAGAGGAGGGTGGAGGAGGTACAGAGTGCCAAAGACAACTGATTAGTTACGGGGTTCTAAGTCCAAATATGCCTCCCACCTGACCTCTTGGCAAATCATGGGAACTCCTAGAGCCTCTATTACTCTCCCAAAGGGGACTGTAAGCCATGGTTCATTTATTTCCCAGACTACTGTAAATATCAAATGGGGCAACAGTTTTGAAACTATCACAAGCCTCTCTCCAAACACGCCAGGCTTCCTCCATTGTTTAACCTGCTACTCAAAGTGCCTGTGGCGTCAAGGGAAGAGAACAAAGCTGGAAATATACTGATGGATGATTTCTCCACTAAAATATTTTCTAGTAGGAGATGTTTTGTTAACAAGATCCTCTATATATTATAACATATATTTCACAATTTATATACTTCCGGCAGCATGTCAAAATAATTGGCTTTTAATATTTCTAAAATATAGTGAGCCATCTCTGGATTTATTACATGCATGTGAATTTACATAATGATGACTGAGTTTATACATCATGCATCTTTCCAGACTTTAGGCTTCCATTATCCTTTCTTTGAAAATCACAAGCCTTAAAAAATGCAAGAGTCTCTAGGCATGGTTACCATTTTCTTCAGCATAAAAATAAATGATGATAGTAATACTCCACTGTCAGCCTGGAGATGACAGTTTAGTAACTATTGCTAATAAATGCAGAATTTCTCCTCTACTGGTCTGGGAGAGAAGAGGTGGCTCCAGTTTTGCTGCCCAGCTTTGTCATGGCAGCTACTCCAACTTCTGCAAGGTGACAGAACACTTGTTGCTGGAGCATTGCTGCCACCAACATTTTATCTGATACTGGGAAAAGATTTTTCCTATCCAGTTCAAGGCAAATGAAAACAGAGAGGAGACAGCTCTGCTCAGTACCAGTGCCTCACACTGTAACTCTGTTCTATAACATAACATTTTATAGTTTAAAGATTGTTTTTGTTTGGTTCACAGTATATATCTCACTAGACAAATACAGTTAAACTACTGTAGCTTAGTCATTTAAAGTATTTCCTCCTTCTGTGCTTTTAGCACTAACTTACTATACATTTGATTTTATTTTGGGTTTTGCTTTTTAGGAAATAACTTATGAATTTAATTTGATTCAAAAGACTTTAAAATACTTACATGACAAAATACAAAATTAACTCACAAAAATCAACAGTATTCCTGTACAATGATAGTGAATCCACTGAGGAAAAAATCAGGAAAACAATTATATTCACCATACCCTCAAAGACAAATTAAAATTCCTAGGAATCAACCTAAGCAAGGAGGTGAAAGAGCTCCACACTGAAAACTATAGAACTCTGAAGAAAGAAATTGAAGAGAACATTAGAAAATGAAAAGATATCCCTTATGCTTGGGTTAGAAGAATTAATATGAAAATGTTAATATTACTAAAAGCAATATATAGATTTAATGCAACCCCTATTAAAATACCAACAACACTCTTCACCGAACTAGAAAAAAAATCCTAAAATTCATATGGAATCATAAAAGATCCAGAACAACTAAAGTGAGAAAAGACAAAAAGAGAAAAGTTGGAGGGAATATAAAATTAGACATTAAGTTTTACTGCAAAGTTATAGTAGTACAAACAACATAGTACTGGCACAAAAATATACATGTAGAATAATGGCATAGAACAAAAGATAATGAAATAACCCCATCCACCTACAGCTATCTGATTTTTCACAAAGGACTCAAAACCATACATTGGACAAAAGATAGTGTCTTTTCAAACAGTGCTAGGAAAGCTGGATATCCAATTGCAGAAGACTGACACTAGATCCTTATCTCTCATGCTGTACTAAAATCAAACCAAAACAGGTCAAAATTGTAATTATAAAAGCAGAAACATTAACTACTGGATGATAACATAGGGGAAAATACTTTAAGCCATAGTTATGAGCAAAGATTGCCCAAACAGAGCTAGAATACTACAGGAAATGATATCAAGAATCAACAAATACATCAAATTTTAAAACTTCTGCACAGCAAAGAAATAATCAACTGAGTGAAGAGACGACCTAGAGAATGGGAGAAAATTTTTGCTAGCTACTTTTCTGATAGAGGGTTAATACTTGGAATATATAAAAAAACTCAAAACATTTAAAATCTCCTCAAAATAGGCAAATGAACACACACACTTCTTAAAAGAAGAAGCACAGTGGCTAATAAGCATATGAAAAAGTACTCATACAGAGATGTACAAATGAAAACAACTTTGAGATTCTATCACATCCCAGTGAAATTACCATCATGAAGAATACAAAAAATGAGTGGTGACTAGGAGGAGAGGGGCCTACATTGTTGGTGAGAATGTAGCCAAATGCAACCACTATGGAAATCAGTGTAGAAAATCCTCAAAAAAGTAAAAATAATATCATTGAGCCAGGTATACTTCACATGGGTATATTCTAAAAAGAATTAAAGACATCATATTATAGTGATATATGAATATCCATGTTTATTAGCAGGGTGATTTGCAAAAGCTAAGCTCTGGAAGCAGATTAGATGCACTTCAACAGATGAATGAATAGAAAAAAATGTGGTATATAAAGAATGGAATATTATTCTTCCATAAGGAATGAAATTGTGTTACTTGAAGAAAAATGGATGAAACTTGAGCACATCATGCTAAGTGAATTAAATCAAACTCAGTTAAACATTGCATCTTTTGTCTGATACAAGGAACCTAAAATATAAATAATTAGATGGATAAAATAAGAGACAGATGATAGAAAGCTAGAAGGTAGATTCATGGAGATGGGGAAGGGGATACAGAGAAGGGAAAAGGGGGGAAAGGAATTGAAAATGATCAAGATGTATTATATGAATGTACAAGTTCCCCAAAATGATCACTATTCTCTATCACAAATGTGCACTGTTAAAAAATAAAAATTTAAAATGAAGTACAAAAAATATTTACATGATTCCAATGTTAGATCTACAAAACGAGATGCATCAAAAGGCCTGGCTCCTATCCATAACTCCTCTACTCAGTTTCTTCCTTCCTCCTATGTGTAGCTGTTTGAGAAGATTTTGATTTATTTTTTCTTTGTTCCATTTTTCATTTTTAAGTTAATTTTACATTTATCGACATTTCACAAAACTAATGCAGAGAGTTCCCATATACTTTTCTCCCAGTTTTCTCTAATGTTACATCTTACTTAATCCTGTGGATTTGTTAAGATACATTAACATTGGTACAATATTAATAACTAAGCTGCAAACTTCATTCAGATTTCATTACCATATTGTATCCCCATTAATGTCCTTTTTATGAGCCAGGATCCCATGTGACATTTAGTTGTTGTAACTCCATTATCTCCTCCTTTCTATATACATTGGCAATCTTTGTCTTCCATGAATCTGGGACCTTTGAAAAGTACTAACCAATTACATGATTTTATATAATTTGTGTATGGACAATGATTTTTATGATTAAATTCAGGTTATTCATTTCTGGCAAGAAAACCATACAAATGGTACTGATATAGGAGAAATAATATAACTCCCAACCTGCTAGATATCAGGTATGCCACATTTGTGTTCCCCACAAAGAATGAATTCTAAGGAACAATGGAGGTCAAGAGTAGGAAAAATTTATTGTGAGAGATAGCTCCTGAGAAACAGGAGGTGATCTGAAAGTGGGTTACCAACGAGTTCCTTTCTCAAAGGAAAAGAAAAATCATGAGGTGAGTACAACATGGGTCAAAACTATGATCAGTCAATAAGATTACAAGTATAGCTGCTTAGGTAATATTGATACAATGGGGGAAGTAGATCATGGAGCAAGTGTACATGGAAAGAATATAGACCTTCTTTAGGAAGGAATGAATCAGGGAGTTCTGATCACCCACTGGGGTGACGGATGTTTATCTAGACTTTATTGGATCAGGTGATACCAATTATTTTATCCTTTGGTATTTAGGCCTGGTCATTTTGTCTTAATCTGGAAGCCTGTCCTCCAAAAGATGCACTCCAGTTGTAGTGTGTTCTCATCCTCTTCACTGATTCCCTCAAGGGACTACTCCTATCTCACTGCCCATAACATTTCTACCTGACTTAGCTGTCTATAACAGTACCATATCGTTCTCAATGGCCACTAGATATTTTGGGAGAAAACAGGCACAGTGGAGCATTTTTCTAATTCTAGCTACTTGGGAGGCTGAGTCAGAAGGATTACAAGTTTGACGTCAGTATCAGCAACTTAGCAAGATCCAATTTTAAAAGAAAATACAAAGAGATGAGAATGTAGGTCACTGATAGAGTGTTTGCCTAGAATGTGTGAGGCTCTGGGATTCATCCCAAATAATAAAGATAAATTTTGGGGCATACACTTAAGCTATGCAAATATTTTATTTTTCCTCAAATTTCCACCCATTAATTTTAGCATCCATTTATAATTCTTGCTTGAAATAATTATTACTGTAGTATTTGCCAAATGGTGATTTTCTATTTCCACAATCTCTTCTATATTTACTGCTAGAAATTACATCAAAAAGAACTTTTCTTTCTCCCCTACTTATTTGATTCCATCATTTATGTGTATCAATATGGATTCATGGATATTTATCTTATTTTATTTGTCTGATTCCATTACTATGATTGTGATTATTTGGCTTCTCATGGTACTCATCATGTAAGCACTGAGAGTTCCTTCAAGCTGGCTCCTGTGTCCTTTCAACATGTACTGTATTGTGTGTGTGTGGGGTGCACACATGTATGTAGTACAAAGGGTTTAACCCAGAACTTCCACACTGAGCTACATCCTCACACTCCTTTTTAAAAATTAAATTGATATTTTATTTTTTTCTGAGACAGGGACTCACTAAGTTGGCGAATTCCCCACCTTGAGCTGAAATTTGCAATGTGCAATCCTTCTGCCTCAGCTTCCCACAGTGCTGGGATTACAGGTTTGCACCTTGTGCCAGCCAGCACTTTTACCTTCTGACATCACAAGTTTCAGGCCCTTTTTGTGTTTTCCCTCCCCTGGTCTGAAGCAGTAGTTTCTTCAAGGAATCCTGGTTGCTTTATTGGAGAATGATAATATAAAACCAAGACTTGGGCACTGTATGTACTCCTTGCTTTTAGAGTGTCATTGAAGTTCACCAAAATTAAATTGTTTGGCTTTGCAAAAGATACCATTAATGCTGGACACAGTGATGCATGTTGTAACTGCTATACTTCAGAGGTTGAGGCAGGGGTATTGCAAGTTCTAGGCTAACCTGAACTATGGGGCAAGACTCTGTCAGAAAAAAAAGTCAAAGAAAGAAAGGAAAACAAAAAAGAAACTGTTAAGAAAAGATGGTGAAAAAGATGGCAGATTGATAGATAGCACGATAGAGAGCTTCTATCTGAAAAACAACTCAGATGCTAGAATTTAACACCATGGAGAAGACCAGATGAAAGGAGAGGAATTCTCATGACTCAGGAAGAAACTGAGGAAAAAACAAAACAAAAAAAAATAAAGGAAAATAAGATGATAAAAAGCATGGATGGAGGGCTGGAGTTAGGCATGCTCCCATCCTACCCAGTCCTGTGCTGTGCTGGGCATAACTCACGATCAAGCTGGGGTTGTGGTCCTGCTGAGATCGGGGGTTGGTGAGCTCGAGACCCTTGGTGGGAGGAAGCACTGCAATAGAGAGTGCAACCAATGAGGTGAGCTGCACTAACCCATGGTGAGTGCTGGGAACTGAGTCCTGCAGAAGGGGTGACCGGCTAGATGACATATTGGAGTGGGTCAGGACAGGCTTGAACCAGCAACTGCAGTGACATTAGCCAGCTGCTTCTGGCCCAAAGTGGACTGGTGGGATCTGCTTGGGCTGGGCCACACCCCTGGTCAGGACCAATAGCCAGAGATGAAACTGTCCCGAAACTGTGACATCTGCAGGGCACAGACTAAAGTACTGAAGGCACTCAATGGTTGACTGGTTGTAGGAGAGGGGCCAGCCTGCATCAGCCCTGCATGCATCTCACAGATCAACAGAAAACTGGAGAAGGCAGCAATCCCCTAGCCAGTATGCTTCAGAAAAACCATAAACAATATGGAAAGGACCTGAGACCTCCACCATACACCTGTCTGAAAGAAACCAGAAACATGATGAGAGAAAGAAAGAAGAAAAAGCCTCTAGCCACTGACTCAGGGAAAATAAGTCCAGGAGAGGTAAATACAGAAGAGATCAAGGGCAACAAACATGCAATGTCAGACACAGCCTCAATGGAAATAAAGAAATACTTCCTTGACCTCACTGACAAACTTAAATCTGAAATTCTAATTCAAGTGAAACAAGATATAAGAAAATTAATAAAAGAAATGCTAAGCACTTCTCAAGAAGACACAGATCGAAGAATGGAGGAACCCAGAAAAAGGAGAGAAACCTTTGATGAAGAACATAAACAAAATCTAGAATACATGAAACAGATTCAAAGAGAACACCGGGAAATTAAAAACTCCATTGAAAGCTGGCAAAATTTCTTGACAGAAACTAAGGACAGACTTTTAAAACTTGAAGACAGATTTGCAATGTATGATTGTGAAAGGAAAGATCTCTTAAAAATAACAAGGGACCAGAAAGTAACAATACAAAGTCTAGAAGATGACAAGAGGGTATATAACTTAAGAATAATAAACATGAATGAAGAAGCAGGGTTAAATACAAATGAAATAAAAAGGCTCTTTACAGAAATAATTAAGGAAAACTTCCCAAGCACAGCAAAAGGAAATGATATTCAGATATGAGGCATACAGAACTCTAGCCAGCTACAACCAAAACAAATCTACACCCAGACATATAATAATCAAGATCCCAGAAAATCATCACAAGAACAGAATATTAAAAGTGGTCGGAGAAAAGAAACAGATCACTTATAAAGGAAAACCCATCAAAATCACAACATATTTCTTGATACAAACTATCAAATCAAGAAGAGCTTGGAGTGAAGTATTCAAGCCCTGAAAGAATATAACTTCCAACCTACACTGATGTACCCTGCAAAATTATAGCTCAAAATTAATGGAGAAATATGATGTTTCCATGACAAAGAGGAATTGGGGGAGTTTGTGACCAACAATCCAATCCTACAAAAAATACTGAAGGACATTCTAGAGAGAGAGAAGAAAATCACCAGGATTCCAGGAACAATGGCAGAGAGGTCTCAATGAACAGGGCAGACAGTGGAATGAAGGAGAAAAGTAGACAACCAATGGCAGAAAAATAGCATAGCAGAGATGAGGCAGAGAAAATTGGCTATCATCTCTAACACAGATGGCCTGGATACACTAACAAAAAGAAACACAGGCAAAGTAGATCAGGAGATGGGGTCCATCGAGATGCTCTGAATAGGAAATACAATCAACCTGAAAGAGTGTTAATGAACTGAAAGTCAAAGGTGAGAAAACAATGCTCTATGTGACAGGGAACCAGAAAGAAAAAGGGACAGCTCATCCAGCAGCTGCAGATAGGTTGGAAACCCATGACACTTTTGTGCAGTGGAGAACTAGTCAGCTATAAGGAAGGAAAACCTCGAGGCCTTAGCAAGTAAAGGAATAAAGCTCATGATCAAGCTCAGGGATAAAAAAGGTTCAGAAACACTTAGGTAGACAGCGGGTTGCCCCACTAATCAAAAAACTAAAGCAGTTAGTGGAACCTGAAATTTACAAAGCCTCCTGAGAGAGTGAAAGGGGAGGAATTGTCTAAAAAAGGAAGGCAGAGGACATTGTTAATATTTATTTAAAAGCCACATTATTCTTATCACTCTGTTTAGTTTGATTTTATTCAGTTCCAGTCTGTCTACTCATACGAGATTTGAAATCACAGACAACTATCCCCAAAATAGCAGGATATACTATGGTAACTATCCTTAAATTCCTATTAATTTAAACTGAAGCCTTGTATTACTTATACTGTCTTACTATGACTGATCTTATTTAAATCTGGTTTGTTAGATCGCTGTTTTGTCTTGACTGATTTTACTTGAATCTGGTATGCTTGATAGTATCAAGTCTGGGAGTAGACGACTACTCTGAAGATGACAAGATTCAATAGGATACCCATTTTGGTTGGATTATTAACTGCTTTTGAAGTCCTATAATGTCTCCAATGTTTTCTTTTTATTACTATTGCTATGTACTGCTATGTTCAATTATACTATGCCTGATGATATAGGCAATTCTATTGAAAATAACAAGAGACATAATAGTAACTACTGTAGATCACCTAGTACTGTGATTTTACATGTCTTTTTTGTTTCGTGTTTTTCTAGGAATTTGCTTTGTTGCCTTCTTTTGATTTGATTTTCCCCTAATACAGAAAGGATAGGTATACATGAAGAACTTCTAAACACTGTAGAACTTCTAAACATGTGTAGAAATTCTTTTTTTATTGAAAGAGGAAAAAAAAGGAAAAAGGTAGAAATATTACAGAATTTCAAGAAAAGAAGATAAGCAGTAAGAAATCACTAGTTAACAAATTACATATTGTTCTTTTAGAAATAGTTATTCAAGTTACAGAATTAAAGCACACAAAGTGGCCACTAAAGCAGTGAGAGTGCAAACAGATCTGTTCAACAATCCAACAAGAACCTAGAAATATGGTCATCAATCCCACACACCTATATGCAGCTATATCTTTTATAGCATTTCCTATTTCCTCTTTTTTTACAATAGTAATTATACATTTTTAAAACTTTAAAGAGAAGAGAAAAAAAACAAAGCAGAGAAAAGGGTAGCAACAATACAAAATTCTAAAAGAAAGAAAGAAAAAGGAGAATGAAAAAAAGCCCCACTAAGAAATCAGTAATTTATAAATTACATACTGTCAGACTGGATGTAGTTGTTCAAATTACAAAGTTAAAGGGTACATAGTAAATATTCAAGCAGTCAGACTAAAAACAGTTCTGCTCAAAGATCCAACAAATCTTCAGCAATATGGTCATCTATTTTACACATTCAAACATATATACAGTTATATCCCTTAGAGCACTTTCTTTTCCTCTCTTTTTTACAATAGCAATTACACATTTTGGTTTTATTACTGTTGTAGTTCTCATTTACTTTTTACACTAGAGACACAATATGATATTTAGAAATATGATTCTTATTTATTTCACTAATGAGGATAGTCTCAAGTTGTCTCCATTTGCCTATGAAGTCCTCAAGATCATCTTTTTTATAGCTGAGTAATATTCCATTGTATCAAAATGCCACATCTTCTTCATCCACTCTGCAGTTGATGGGCATATTGGTTGTTTCCAGGATTTAGATATCACAAATTGTGCAGCTATGAACATGGATGCACATATCACTGTGATACGAACTTTTTAGTTCTTTGGGGGAAATACCCAGGAGGGGGATAGCTGGATTGAATGGGGCTTCCAATCCTAGTCTTCTGAGAATTCTCCATATGGATTTCCATAATGGTTGCACCAGTCTACATTCCCACCAAGAGTGGAGCAGTGTTTCTTTTTCCTCGCAGCCTCGCCAACATTTGTTATCAGTTGATTTCTTGATGGCAGCTATTCTTTCTGGAGTAAGGTGGAATCTCAATGCTGTTTTAATATGCATTTCTCGAATAACCAGTGATGGTGAACATTTCTTCATGTATTTATTTTCGATTTGTATATCTTTCTCTGAGAACTGTGTGTTCATCTCAGATGCCCATTTTTGGAGAGGGTCTTTGAATTTGGGGGGCTTGATGTTTTTCAATTCTTTATATATTCTGGACACAAGTCCTTTGTCTAAGGGGTTACTGGTTAAAATTTTTCCCCACTCTGTTGGTTTTCTTTTCACTTTGTTGGTGATTTCCTTTGAAGTGCAGAAACTTTTCAATAATGTGAGATCCCATTTGTTGATTCTTTGAAATGTTTCCAGTGCAGTTTGCGTTTTGTTCATGAATTATCTGCCAACACCTATGTCTCCAAGACTTCTACCTACCTTGTCTCCAGTAGATTTAGTGTTTCTGTTTTAATATTGAGGTCTTTGATCCATTTAGACTTTAGTTTTGTGCATGGTGATATGCATGGATCTAGTCAGTCTTCGGCATGTGGAGAGCCAATTTTCCAACACCATTTATTAAAGAGACTACCCTTCTTCCAGTGGACATATTTAGCCCCTTTGTCAAATATGAGATGGCTGAGTGTCTTTGTAGTTGTTCTTGCATCTTCTAATCTGTTCCATTGATCCTCAGGTATATTTCTTTGTCAGTACCAAACTGATTTTGTCACTGTGGCTTTATAGTATTGTTTCAAGTCAGGAATGGAGATATCTCCTGCCTTGAATTTGTTGCCTAGAACTGCCTTTGCTATTCTAGGTTTCTTCTGTTTCTAAATGAATTTTAGGAGTGTTTTCTCTAGATCTGTGAGGTATGTCAATGGTATTTTGATTGGGATTTTGTTAAATCTGTATAACAGTTTTGGGAGTATAGCCATTTTCACAATGTTGGTTCTTCCTAACCAAGAGCAAGGAATGTCCTTCCATTTTCTAATATCAACTTCAATCTCCTTTTTCAGTGTGGTATAACTCTCAGCATATAGGTCTTTTAAAATTTTAGTTACATTGATTCCTAAGTATTTCATTTTTTTAGATGTTATTGTAAAGGGTGATATTTCCATAATTTCTCTCTCAGTGAATTTTTTGTTTGTGTACAGGAATGCTATTGATTTTTGAGCATTGATTTTGTATCCAGCTACACTGCTGAACTTGTTTATTACCTCTAGAAGTCTTTTAATGGAGTTTTTTGGGTCTTCTATATAGAGTATCATGTCATCTGCAAATAGTGATAATTTAATTTCTTCCTTTCCTGTCTTTACTCCTTTTAATTCTCTGTCCTGTCTGATTGCCCTGGCTAGTGTTTCCAGAACTATGATGAAAAGGAGTGGGGATAGTGGACATCCTTGTCTTGTTCCTAATTTTAAAGTGAAAGTTTTCAGTTTTTGTCCATTTAGTATAATGTTGGCTGTTGGTTTGTCAAAGTTGGCCTTTATAAGGTTGAGGTAGAGGCTGTGTATTTCGAGTTTCTAAAGGTTTTTTATCATCAACATGTGTTGGATTTTGTCGAAAGCTTTTTCTGCATCTATTGAGATGACCATGTGGTTTTTGTTTTTGGCTCTGTTGATGTGGTGTATTACATTTATTGATTTGCATATGTTAAACCATCCCTGCATTCCTGGAATGAACCCCACTTGGTCATCATGTATAATCTTCTTGATGATTTGCTGAATTCTATTTGCCAGTATTTTGTTGAGAATCTTTGCATCACTGTTCATTAGTGAGATTGGCCTATAGTTCTCTCATTTGGTTGGATATTTCTCTGGTTTTGGTATCAGAGTAATACTTGCCTCCAGGAATGATTTAGGGAGGATTGCTTTTTTCTCAGTTTCATTGAAGAGTTTAAGGAATACTGTCATCAAATCTTCTCTAAATTTCTTGGAGAATTCAGCTGTGAATCTATCAGGACCTGAACTTTTCTTTGTTGGTAAGTTTTTAATTACATTTTCAATTTCAATAGCTGATATTGGGTTGTTCAAAATTGCTATATCTTCTTGGTTGAGCTTTGGTAGTTCATATGTTTCTAGAAATCTGTCCATTTCCTCTGTGTTTTCCACTCTATGTGAGTAGATATTTTCAAAGTAGGTATTCATGATCTTTTGAATTTCCATG
>PVLA01012974.1:0-40185 GCA_004027455.1 Hydrochoerus hydrochaeris | reverse complement strand
CCTCCTGCTCCTCCTTTCTTTTTCTCCTCCTTCCCGTCCTTTTGTTCCTCCTCTCTTCCTCTTCCTTCTAGAAGTTTTTGAGAGGAAGGAAATGTAGAGATCATTGAATTTCACACACTCATTCTGTAGATAAGAAAGAAGGGGAGAGTAAACCCTGCCTGTGCCACCAGCTCTGTCCTGGAAGGAGCCGGGCCCAGGGTGCTGGCTCTGGACCCCTGGGCGAGCCAGTGTGGTCGTTTGTCCCCCTGCTCTGTCCCCAGCCGTGGACAAGTGCGCTCTGAACACGCACGGATGCGAGCACCTTTGCGTGAATGACGGAGCCGGCTCTTACCACTGCGAGTGCCGCGAAGGTTACACCCTGCGGGAGGACGGGAAGTCGTGCTCAGGTCAGTGAGGCAGGGGCCGGCCGCCGGGGTTTCCTCCCCTCCTCCTGCCCGGTGCTGGGTCCTGGCGTGCCGAGAGCTTGGTCTGTTGTCTTCTCTTGCCAGCCGTTTCTGAATCTTTTTTGAGAAGCTGGAAGTGTTAATGTGTATGGATCGCATGTATGAATGTGTGGCTCATTTTCTCCCTGTACTCAGCTGAACAGCCCCTGCAAATGCTGACTTAACCTCAAATGATACCCCAGAGGATACCAGTTGCTCACCAAGGGCAGCACAGCCACTTGGCGGATTCTGTCATAGCCAAGTGGCTGGACTGTAGGTCACCACGATGACAGTGGTAACATCCTACACCCAGGACAGGATAGCACGATTGTGGTATCCTTGCTAAAAACTCAGACTCATGAGGAAACATCAGACAAACTCAAAAGGAGAGACATTTTTAGCTCAGAAAAATAATTACCATACTTTTAAAAAAGTGCCAAAGTCGTAAAAGATGAACACAGACTGAGAACATGTCCTAGATTGCAGGAGACTAAGATGTGACAGCCTAAGGCAGTGTGGGACCCTGGGCTAGCGGAGAGGCATGAGTGCAGCTATATGGAAAGTGTGGGTAACGTGTGCAGATTCACAGATCATAGCGTGTAATTCTGATTACCGTACCAGGGTTCCGTAAGTTGCTAGCATCTGGGGAAGCAGAGTGAAATAAGAAAGTCCTAGCACTGTTTCTGTGAATTTTTTCCTAAGTCTGAAATTATCTCTAGATGAAAAGTTTAAAAAATAGCTTAAAAATACATCAGTAGAGGAAAAAGTACATTGGATGAATATTTGGGTTTTGAATTCTGATGCTGCCTTGAATCAACTGATCTCTATATGGCTGATTTTCCTCCCTTGAAAAGCAGGAGAGAATTCATCTACAATTTCTTCAAACTCAAATTCTGTTTTTCCAAATGTAGTTATGTAGACATATAACTGTTGGTATTTCTCTGAGTTAGGATAAAAGTAATAAACACAAAAGAAATGCTTTGGAAAGTATTTGTGACATTCTCAGATCATAAAACCTCAAATTGATGATTTTGGAAATTGGAGAAGGCTGGAGATTAAGGACTGTGGGCAGGATTTTATTTAATTCACCTAACTTCCATTTAGACCAAATAATCCCGATGGCTTTTGAGTAACATCAGTAAATTTTCCTCCTATTTCTACCTGCAAATAAGATTTATGTTTAGATATCTGGGTAATAAAAGACTTGGTTTTCATTTCTTTTTTCTGGACTTTTGTCTGATAGCTCAAGACAAATGTGCCTCTGGTGCCCATGGCTGTCAGCACATCTGTGTGAATGATGGATCTGGGTCTCATCACTGTGAGTGCTTCGAAGGGTACACTCTGAATGCAGATAAGAAAACATGCTCAGGTAAGGGCTGCTCAACAGACTCTTTCATACTTGGCTTCTGTGGCTGTGAAAGCAACCTGCGGAAGCAAGGAGAGAGGTGACTTGAAGATTCCAGCTTCTCACCGTCAGCCGTGCCTGCAGGCTGCTGCCCGTGGGCTGCTCAGTGAGTGGTGAGCTCACCGGCTTTTGCAAAGATAGATTGCTTCACAGGCAAACTACTGGGAAATGGGGAGGGAGTGGGGGATATGAGGAAAGCTAATTAAATGTGAGGTCCTTATCCAGGAAAATTTTATAGCCCCAGACACTGGGGACTTTTTAAGCAAATAGGAGACGTTAGAGATGGACAGTAACTGTTTGATGTGATAGGCTGACCTGATCTTTTTCCAGTTAAAACTTGGCCTGGAACTTTTGTGTCACATTAGTCTTATAAAGTTGGACTACTTAGCAAAGGAGACATTGTAAGTGCCTGAATTAGACCTACACAGACATTCCAGTAAGTCCGCAGCAGGACGTTCCCTGACAGTTTCTAGCTGATTCAGTCTTCAGTGAATCTGAGCCTTGTGACCTGGCTCGGGAGCCCCTGGCAGGACTGCCTCTCCTCGTTAATGTGGTTTAAACTCACGGGCAGAACAGGGGGGCATTTATAAATGTAAAAGCACTCCTAAAGGAGAGAAATTCCTAGCTCTCGAGGTAGTGCTTAGTTTTGGCATACCGAGTGCCTTTTAGACTTTACACGTCTCTTCTATCCCTTGAGGAGCTGTATGATAGCATTTCCCAAGACAGACAGAGGGAAATAACTGATCACCAGCTCCCCAAAATATGAATAAAGAGCAAAATAAGAGAAAGATGATAGGAAGTAGGGAGACCTTTTTCAAATGAGAAAGGGAGCAAAAAATGGAGAAAGGGAGAGGAGGGAAAAGGGATGGGAAAGAGAATTATTGAAGGGAAAAACAGATGGAAGTAGATGGAGCCTTTGCAAATGGGGAGAGGACCAAGAGTTGGAAGGAGCAGGGAGAGATGGAAGCGGACGGAGACAGTGAAGATGGGTTAGTCCATGGACCAACTCCCCAAGATGCATATAATCACAGATATGCACTCATCAAGATACATTTTAAAAAATAAGTGAAAAACCCATGAAATCAGGAAAAGAGCTTTGAGCACCTACGCTGATCCCAGGCTCGGCACCGAGCACTGTAAGGAAATAAAAGCCTAAGTTCCTGCTTCAGAGCAGTTCATAGCCTTGGGGAGGGGAAATGAGAACAGTTATCTCCAAAAACAGGAACAGGGTAGCCAGGGAGAAGCTGGGCTGTAAGGGCTGTGGAGGCTGCCGAGGCTGGGGAGACCCGGAGCCTGGAGCTGGACCCTCTAGAGGAGAGGAGAGCTGGGCAGGGGCTGGCTGCCACTGGTGTGTCAGGGGAGGAGGATGGAGCCGCCGGGTATGGAGGACTCGGCCCTCCAGCTGGTTACCAGCATCCAGTGGGCACTTTCAGCTGCCAGAAAAGCGGAGGACCTGGGAAAGCCAAACAAAAGCGAATTTTCACTTAAATTAGCATGTGCAGTGGAATAATATGAAATCTTGTATTAGAAAAATACAGCATCAAAGAAAATTTTCAATTTGACAATACTCCCAAATAACTATAGCCATCGTCCTTCAAATGTGGGCCATGCAGCCTGTGGGTAGATTTTGTAGCACTTTGCATTTCATGCAACGTTAGTCTCTAGGCAGTAGTGAGTCATGGAAGGTTTTTGAGCATGAAGTGACATTTAAGGAGAGAGTCAGAAAGGAACAGAAAGGCTACATTGGCTCCTGCAAGAGCAGAGGAAGAAATGATATTTCCCAGGGAACCTTTCTGGATTTACTAGAGGAGAATTGCTGTTTATCCTGTGCCAATTTGGACATGAGACTGTTAAGAGCATTTTCGCTGCTCCCCAGTTACTTGGGCAAATTGTCATTGTTGCTAAAATGTTACTGACTTAATAATAAGTCGTACACATCATCACTATTTTTCGTATTAACACTATTACTTTTCTCCTCTTCTGTGTTTGTGAATGTGTGTACTTGTGTACGTCTCCAGCGATGTTGTCTTTATAAGCTATCACGGGCAGGTCTTGGTCAGTATAGTCCTCCCTGTGCAACCTCCAGCTTAGCTCCATGCACAACGAGGTCCTTAATAGATTATTTATGGCGATGGCCAGTGAGTGTCTGGAGATGCTGACAGTCATCAGCACGGTTCCAGGTAAGTTCTGGGATACCGTCAGGACCCAATGCGTTCCGGCGCTGTAGGCAGAAGAACAAAGAGAGGGGACTCGCAGAGAGCTGCAGGAGAGAAGCAGGACAGAGGCCTGTGGTCGCAGGGGTGTAAGTTACAGAGAGGGAAACAGCCCTCTCTGGAACCCTGGGGCTGGCACTGCTCCGGAAGGATCCATTTGCAGCACCGGTTGGGACCAAGTGTGGCCGCTTTCTTTCTCTCGAAGATGTGTGTTTCATGTTCCATTTAATTAACACGTGGCTGTTTTCTCTCCTGCTCCATGCCTGGCCAGTCCGGAACAAGTGTGCTCTGGGCACTCACGGCTGCCAGCACATTTGTGTGAGCGATAGGGCTGCATCCTACCACTGTGACTGTTTCCCTGGCTACAGTCTGAATGAAGACAAGAAGACGTGTGCAGGTGAACACGGGTCCTGTAAGCCCCTTCCTCGTGGTAGGAGAAAGCTCTTCTTTCTTCCTGGCTGACTGTGCTCCTTTCTCTGGCCGGAGCTGTCCAGCAGTCTCCAATTGTCTCTAGAATAGAATAATCGCGTTCCTCTGCCAGTGTGCTTTCCTTGATCTCATCTCACGGCTCTCCTTTTTTTCTTTCTAATTAATTGCTCTATCTAGTCTGGGGTTTTATTGTGGTAAAATACACATGATGTAATATATGCCATTCGGACCATCTTACATGTACAGTTTAGTGACATTCACTCTCAGGGTCCTGGCCTAGATGCCCAGTCTTCCAAATGAGTGTACATTGAAGGCTTAAATAAATGAGACAAATGGTGTGATTTTAGGGCTCCAGGAGGATCAAAACCCTTCTGCCGAGTTCTTAACTCTGTGGCTGTGACAAGGGCTAACACCACCATATTTATTACATCTCCAAACAAAGAGCAGGGATACTGAGGAAAGTGCAGGAAATGAGAAGGACCTTGGGAGTCACTTCAAAGACTTCTCCAAGCAGTAAATTATGCCAATTTGAGAGAACCATCTTATCTACGTTTATGGTAGGAGTGAGATGGCAGGCATAAGATGCCTGCAGCTGCCGTCTCTATTTACTTAATTGGGGTTGGAGCCAAGTGTCCGCAGCTGTGGCCTTATCTTATCCTTTGAGGCATCTCTGGCCTCACAGGCCACTATAGGCCTCAGCCAAGACCAGTGATTCATAGAGGTTCCCTCACTATGAATCAGCTCCCGTCGCCAGTCAAGGGGCGGAGGCCTAGGAGAGACTCACAGATAAACATAGAATTAGTTAATTTTAGATCCTGCTCAGAGCCACTTCATAGTGGTCCCCAACAGTTCAGTGCATCTGCATTGTTGTGCAGTGTCAGCACCTCCCATCTCCAGAGCAGCTTCAGCACCCCAAACGGAACCTCCATACCTAGCAAGCAGTAGCTGCCCATTCTCCACTCCCCATCCCCTTTCGACTGCTGTTCTGCTCCGGCTTGTTTTTTAAAGCAGCTTTTTGACTATGTTTACCACCAGCTTCCCTCCTGTCCGCAGCGGACGTCTGATATTCTAGAAACATGCTCTCTGCCTGCGGTTTCCATCCTTTGCTGTAATTGACTCCCCCCCCAACCTTTGCAGGTGAGAATGCGTGAACAATTTCAGTAGCAGCAGTGCTGGCAAGGAGCGCTTGCTCAGATGAGGGCTGGAGGGACCAACTTCAGGCTGGCAGGGTCCTCGAGGAGGCGCCATCTGGGAACTCAGGAGAAGCCGTGCTTAGTTTTCTCCAGGGGGTGCTGCAGAGAGAGGAAAGGAGAGCAGTCCAGAGTCTGAGCTGCAGCGTGGAAAAACAGGAGTGGAAAAACAGTGCCGCCAGCGTGAGAAGCGCGGAGCCTGGGAAGGAAGCTCGGCACGGCGTGACCTGGAGAGTTAGACAGCACCGCAATCCTGGTCCCCCGGGGCCGTGGGGAGAGAAGTTCATGTTTTATTCTAGCAACAGCGAGAATCCACTGAAGGGTTAAGGCAGTAAAGAGGGCTGAGTCCATTTATATCTTCAGAAGTCACTCTAACTGCTGTACGAAGGCTGGAGAGGGTGGAGACCAGTACAGCAGGCAGGCTTGGGCCAGGACGGAGACAGAAGTGATAGAAACTGCCCAGACTCCAGGTTGTCTGGCACTGGCATGGCTGGAAGGCTAAGAGAGAGGGTGTAATGCCAGGGTATGGGATGCTCTGGACTGTTTTCTAACTGTCACTTTCACGTAACCGTTTGGACTAGTATTCTCCAACATAGAGTATCCTCGAGTGACCCACTCTTTAGCAATCCTCTGATGTTTTCCTGACATTCTGTGGCTTGACCAAATCTGTTGTCAGTCTGAGATTCTTGTTCTTGAGGGGTAGACTGAGCTCACTACACCCTTGCTGAAAACTGCTTGGCCGTAAGCATGAGTCTATTTCCAAAGTCTCAATTCTATTCCACTGATCTACTTATCTTCCTTTATGCTGGTACCACATGTCTTTAATTATGTCCTTTGCAGTGAGTTGCAGATGGGGAAATGTGAGCCCTCCAGTGTTGTTCCTCTTTTTAAAGATTGTTTGGTCCCCTTCGTCTCCCATATTGTCAGATTCCCCCAAAGTGGCACTGGAACTTCCATAGACACTGAATCAAATCTGTCGATCTACTGGGGGGAGTGTTTTGATCTATTTTTTGCTCTTTCAATGTATTAGCATTGGAATCTTCCATTTATTTAGGTCTTCTTTCATTTCTTTTAATGATGTTTTATAGCTTTTTAGTGTACAAATCTTGTACTTTTATTGTTGTTGTTTTGGTTTGGTTTTTTGAGACAGGGTCTTGAACTCACTGTATAGCCCAGGCTGGCCGTGAACTTGTGGCGATCCTCCTTCCTCAGCCTCCTAAATGCTGGGATTAAAGTCTTGTACTTTTAAAAATGTATTACTAAAGCATTTTATTCTTTTTGATGTTATTGTGAATGATCCATCTCTCAAATTTCAAATTGGCTGCACTCAGTTCTAGAGCTTTCTAGAAAGTGATTAGAAACCCCACTGAACAATGTCCTCGTCGAGCTTATGGTCTCCTAGGCAAGAGACACTGGGCAGTTAGCTTAGACAGCTGCTGCGTAGTCTGTGTGGGAATAATGGGCACGCGTGATAGTCCAGGGATCTTCTGGTTTACTGACTGAGTACTAGGCTGGTTAAGATGGAACTTGGGCTGGCTGTTTCCAGAAGGTTCTATAGGGCTTACTTTTTTTCCAACAGTTTTAAAAATTCTATTCTTGTGTTGAATTTCTGAAATCTTGACTATTATATGCCTTGGTGTAGTTTTTTTTTTTCCTGATCATAACTATTTGGAGTTCTACATGCCTCATGTATCTGTATCTCAAATTCTTCCCCATGCTTGGAGAGTTTTCTGCTATTATTTCTATGAATAGGTTTTTTTTAATGCCCTTTACACTGTCTTCTGATTATTCATTGATTCCAATTAATTTTATACTAGTCTTCTTTGCATTGCCCAGCAGTTTTTGAATTAGTTTCTTGTTGCTGTTTTTTTTTAGTATATGTGCTGCCAAAGTGAGCACCATTACTATTTTTAAGAGGTCTTCCATTTTTCTATTTTTTAAATTTGTTTTTTGCATTGAGGCATGTAAATTGCTTATGGTAGGTAGCTTTGTTACTAGTATTGAGACCCCTAGGAAGTGATATCTTTTCAGAGATGTCTTCAAGGTGTAGCTGGCTTTTGGGTTCTGAGTCTGTCAGGATCCTGCCTCTCCTGTTTATTAGGAGTGGGAGGTTGCTGCCCATTTGCCCCAGCACCCAATTCTTTGGTACTGGACTATAGTATTGTTTATGACCCCCCAGATAACTTAGGTATGGTATACAAGGCAGATAAATTGATCACAATAACTGTGTTGTCTTGGCTAAAAATAGCATCAAGCACAGAATAGAAAATGACGAACTGTGATAACTAATAACTTGCCAGCTTTCATCATAGGTACAAGATTTATAGCTACATAACAAAATATAAGACAAATCAGAAAATTATGTTTAGTAAATAATCAACAGAGCAATTTTACCTTAAGAGGAGAAAATTTAAAAGGAATAAAAGGGAAAATAGATAAGTAAAAGAAGAGAAAGAAATTAGAAGCATGCCAAAAGGACAGAGAAAGATTACCCAAGCCTCAGGAAACTGGTGAAGAAACAGGAGGGAAAGAAAGAAGGAAAAAACAAAAACCAGAACAAAACAAACCTAAAAAAATTGTTCACATTCATGGAAAAAAAAGGAAAGAAAAACAAAAGCAAAAAAGAAAAAAATCCAAAAACAAAGGTGGGTGAGGGAGAAGAAGAAATTTCTTCTGGATTTCCAGCTTGTGGTCATATTCTGGGGTCTCCCTTTCTGTGTCAGGGTTCAGCTCAGGCTGTGACTCTGCACTTGCTGGTAGACAAAGGAGGAGGGCAGAGCCCAGGTCCATGCTGGATGCTCCAGCAAGCCTGCAGCGGGATTAGAGCAGGGCGCTGATTGTGGTGCTTTCAAATCCACAGACCTTCAGTCTGATCCTGGCCTGTGGTCATCGGGTTGGGGCCTGAGTGGTTCAGCCTGCAACCTCTGCATATCTCTTGCCAGTCTGACCATGGCTGCCTGACCCAGTGGTGGTTTTTCACCCAGTCACTGTGGGAGTTTAACACTGAGAGCCCTGAGGTGAAGCCAACCCATGGCTGCTCTGAGTCCCAGGTTCCATTGGCTAAGCACTGTCTCCAGGGGACACAGCTGGATCACTCACAGCTGTTGTAGCATACAGCATTCACTGCTGTGCTCCACTGGTGCATTTCTTCATGAGGCCTCTGGACTCTGACTCTCTCTCTCTCTCTGTATATAGTCTCCTATATTTGATCCTTCTCTCCCACAGCATGAGCCTGGGAGCTGCGAGAAAGTGTGAATCGCCCCATCCTTTTTTTTTTTTTTTCTTTTTTTGTAGCGGGGATTGAACTCGCACGACCTTGCGCTTGCCGGGCAGGCGCTTGTGCTGCTGAGCTCACTCCCTGGCTACCTCGTCACTTGCTCTGTGCACTCCACTTTTCCCTTCAGGTCTTTCCTGGGACCTGAGAGTCCACCTGCCGCCTTGTCTTCTTTCCTATGTTGTTTTATAGTGTCTGGATTCTGAATTTTGGAGAGGCTGATCTGTTGCTGCTTACTCTCTACTGTCTTCCCAGAAGTCTTCTCAGCAGGGTTTGGACAGGTAGACAGCGGACATGTGAGAAAGTGCTCTTCGGGCCCCCGGCCCTGTGTCGTATCATCGCGGAATGTGAGTGACCATGTGGGAGCCAAGGCCCGTCCTGGTCCTCAGTGGTTCCACTCAGTTGGAAGCCTGTGTATCGGTCTGCAGACCTGGGAAGTTGCCCTTAGGTCTAAAACTTGAAGGGTTATAATGTGGACTAAGGAACTGCCTCATGAGTTACCGGAAGACGTAGGGGTTATCTTTATTACTCTCTCATACTTACTTAAATGTCAATATAGAACTGAATTTTTAGTTTAAAAATGCAGGTAAAAACTACAATTCTCATCAAATCATTTAACAGACTATCAGTCCTACATAGTCAGGAGTTACTTTCTTTTACTATTTGGAATCTTTTGAGCATACAAAAGAAACAGTATTCTTATTTTCATTTCTTAATGAGGATACTGTACCAGAGGGACACTTCTTCTTTAAATTAATTTTCTTGGTGCAATTCAGATACACAAAATGATCACATTTATCCTAGAAAATTTGTACCTGTACATGATGTATCTTGATTCCACTTTTTTCCTGTTCTCTCCTCTCCCTTCAACCCGTCTTCCCTTCCTTATTTACAAAGCTTTGTTTCCATTTCTATCTTTCTTTCCTTATTTTTTCTCTTCCTGTCACTCCCCCCACCCAGTTGCCCTTTCCTTTTGAACAGTTTTTTCCTACTTCACAATTTCTATTATACACTTTGGTTCTTATTTACATTTTCAGTTTCTCCACCAGAGAGACAATGCATTATTTACACATGTATGTCTGATTTATTTCACTTAAGAGTATGGTCTTGGGGCTGGGGATTTAGTTCAGTGGCATAAGTGCCTGCCTTGCAAGCAGGTAGTCATGAGTTTGATCCCCAGTACTGATAAAAAAAAAAAAAAGAGTATGGTCTCAAAGTCCATCCGTTGGGCTGTATGATGTCTCAAGACTACCCTTCTTTATCGCGGAGTAGTAGTCCATTGCATAAAAAAGACTCCATGTCTTTTTTATCCATTCATCAGTCAATGGGCATTTGGGTTGTTTTCAAGATTTGTCTGTTACAGACTGTGCTGCTATAAATACAGGTGTGCATATGTTGTGGTATGATGGTTTTAATTCTTTTGGGAAGATAACAGGAAGGGGAATAGCTGGGTCAAATGGGACCTCTAGTCCTAGTTTTTTGAGGAATCTCCACCCTGATTTTCATATTGGTTGCAGCAGTCCACACTCCCACCAACAGTGGAAAATAGACACTGTCTATGTTTTGTGTCTGCCTACACCAACCATCTTTTTAAAAATTTATTTTGTTGATAATGTTTGATAATCGCAAAAGTATAGAGTATTATAATGAACCCTCATGTAACCATCACTTAGCTTTGATAATTCAAATGTTTTCCCAGTGTCATACAACTGTTTCTGTGACATTATCATCCCAAAATATTTTTTCCTCTTTCTATTTGCTTTTACATCCTTCTACTTTCTGGAAAATGCACATTGGTAAGCTTTACAAATAGCAAAATTGAATTGTAGATTTTCTGGGAAATGCAGATTGAAATGACATAGAGATTCCATTTCACCCTGGTTGAAATTGCTATCATTAAGAATACAAAAAAAAAAAATGCCAGTGAGGATGTGGGGAAGAAAAAACTCTTCTGCACAGCTGGTGGGAAAGTAAAGTTGCGTAGCTACTACAGAAAGCAGTGTGGAAGTTCCTAAAATAATTAAAAATATAGAGCAATCATGTGATGCAGCTGTACCGCTCCTTGTCATATAACTGAGGAAGTTAAATGCAGCATATCACAGAGGGACACCCACATACTGTGTTTATTATGGCACAAGATACAAGACAGGCTTGAAATAAGCCATGAACATTTAAATTAAAACACTTTATGATAATAAGAGACATTGCCATAAAGTTCCCTCAGAATACTCAAGTAGCAGCCAAAGGAAGGGCAGGAGCAACTGAAGACACTCACCAGGAAGCACTTCAGCACTGCTTCCTAAAGGGCAGGGACAGTGGACCAAGGGTTTGAAGCAAGGGAGAATGTTATTTGGGGCATTACTGGCAATGTGTCTTTTACTGTCATGTATTATTAAAAATTAAAGTATGCATTATATTTTTTGATTCCATCGCTCACAATAGCCAAAATATGCTCGCCAGATTTAATGTCCAGTGACAGGTGAACGGGTAAGGAAGATGTGGTGTGTATATACAGTGGGGTATTGTTCAGTCATAAAAAGAACAGAATCTTCTCATTTGCAGAGAGATGGACAGATGTGGAGATCATTATTTTGAGTAAAATCAGCCAGACTCAGAATTGTAGGAGTCCTGACTTTCCCCATTCCCAGGGAGCACTAACATTTTGTGTACTGTCTGGTCTGCAGCTGTTGAAGAGGCCCGGAGACTTGTGTCCAGCGAAGATGCTTGTGGGTGTGAAGCTTCCCTGGCCTTCCAGGACAAGGTCAGCTCCTATCTCCAGAGACTCAACACCAAGCATATCCTTTCTGCAAGGGTTTTTGCTTCTGCTTGGAGCCAGTTTAGGTACTGCAGCCGAGCCAAGAATTTTAGGATATTCTCCAGGCATGTGCCTTATTTGTCACTTTAAAATGAACAGAAGCTATGTGCGGCTTTCTAAAACTTTCTTCCAGTTGTTTTAAAAGATGACTTAATAGATTGCTCCCAGTGTTTAATATTCACATGTAAAAGCTACACAGTGATTTCCTTCCTGGGTGCTTTTCTACAACAGGACGTCCTCCTGATTGGTTTTTATATAATGGTTGGGATGATTATGCCATGATTCCTTAAGGTGGTTCTCTCAGTTCAGTCTGTATTTGTACAGAGTAAGTCAGCTGATGGAGGGGTGTGACACCTCAGGTTACATGTGGTACACCGACTAGCCAAGCAGTTAGAAAATAGATTTCAAAATGTAACGCGAACTTCAAAATCAGTTCTTTTAGAAAACTATGAAGAAAAAAGCAGAGCTCAAGTGAACAACTGTATTCCCTCGGACCTGAGGGGAGGGCATTCAGGCTGTGGTAGGTATAACCCAGGAGTGTGCAGATTTGCTTTAATTTCCACATTTCCTTTCATCACAACTTCATAAATGTTTTCCTCACCCACCCCGCTAAGAGATGTCTTTCTTCTTAAGCTTTATGTGAGCAAAAATATTAGCTACAGTGCTCTAATTCTATCATGACCGCTAAGAATAAAATTTCTGAATTTTACTTACACACTTGGCAAGCCATAGCTTTGTTTTCTTAATTTACAACAGGACATGATTCTTTTACCGTTAATGAAGGCCCTAGAGGTGCATTTATGTTTCCGACGTGTGTAAATGGTGTTGACCTTAACAGTGAGTCACTAGATGACATTTTGGAGAAGTTGCAAGTGCATGAATCTAGACAAGTACATCGTTAAATTGCTTACAATTTTCACTCGGAAATCTGGAGAACTCAGTGTAACATTCATTCTTTTGCCAATGTTTCCGCTGATAATTTGCCATTGTAAATGCTTGAATATTACTGGATAAACAGTATGAGGATTTTCTGGAGAACCAATATTAATTTTCCAAGGAAATAAAGGTGCAAATCCTTAAAAGCAAACTTCAGTGTCTTTAAGCTCTAACTGTGAAATGGTTTGTAGGAAGTACAATGATAAGTTTAATGTTTATTGCTGGGCACGGTAGCACACACCTGTAATCCCAGCACTTGATAAGGCTGAGCCAGTACGATTGCTGAGTTTTTGTCAGCTTGGACTATGTAGTCAGTTCAATGCTAACTTGAACTACAAAGTAAGACTGTCTCAAAAAACCAAAGCAACAACAAAAATAATGTTTCTTTCATTACCTACTAATTGAGTCATTTAATTTTAAATATTCATATTAGTAAGATAATGGTATTCACATTGGAAACTTTAGATCTACTTTCTCAATAGTGTTTATAAGCCAGTTTTATTACTGACAGCGCAAACTGTACAAAGTATTTATATTTAGAAAGTTCATATAATTGAGAGGAAAACAACTGTAATACTTTTAATTTTTTACTCATCTTTGCTGGTTATTGAAGTTGTGATCAACAGACTGTAATACATGTCTAATAATAATTACAAATGCAGAGAACAGTAGATGCCATTTAAAACTCATTCTGGTCTCAGCAATCCACAAATGCACTAGGTGTGAATTTACAGTGTTAAACTTCTACCAAAGACAAAAACCCTAAGTTTACTTTATCATTTTGATTTAGGATCTAATCAGAAAAGTCATAAAGTTTTAAAGTTGGTGTAATGAGAAACAAAGTTGAGTCCTTACTGGTAGTAATAAGCCTAATTTTTCATATATTTTGATACATATACTTTTCCTTAGCTCTATAGCTTATAAACTTTTGGAACAGAACAGTCTTTTAAATTATGTACTAGTCAGTTCCTTTTTGGTATTGTCTTAATATAATAAAAAGTTATCTTTACATATCAGTGTCATGACTGGTTTTTTGGTGATTCATGTTAATTTTTTGTATTAATGTGTCTCTTTATTTGGAGCTGAATGATTATTTTGAATGTATGACATTTTGTTAGTGTAAGAAAACAATGTTGATGCTCTTCCTATAATGCAGTCTCACTCTTGAGGCTAAAAATGTAGTAGAGGTTAGACACAGGACTTTAATCAAGTTTGTTTTGGGAGAGAGTAACATAAACTTACCTAAATTTAAATAAAATGAGCTTAACACTGATTTAAACTCGTGAAAAGCAAATGTAACATATAGTCATAAAATATCAAGTTTAAAGAAATGGAGAATAAACTGGGCATGGCAGCAGATGCTTATTAATTTCAGCATCTGGGAGGCTAAAGCTGAGTTCAAGGCCAGTCTGGATTACACAGCAAGACAGTATCTCAAAAAATTGAAGAAAAAAGAAAAAGAAGTGGAAAAAATACACAAAAACACTGTATATGAAACATTTATTGCTTTTCAAAAATTCTGAAAGGATGCGACATATAGCTACAGTAATATTTTCAAAATTTGAACACAGAATCAGTAATATATCAGTATGTCACAGAGAAATACTGGTACAGAGAAACAAATGAGAGCTCACAGACACACAGAGAAAGGTAGAGATTTCTGGACCATGAGCTTTAATCATGTCTCAACATTAATACTGATGTGTTTCACCTGTAGCTTGTGAGCAGGTGCCAGCGTACCTTGGACATTTACTACTTAATACTGAAGAAGTGACACAAAAAGTTTCACAAACACAAAAGATACACAAAAAGTTGAAAATGTATGGACTGAATGAAATAGATGTTAAGTTTGCAAAGAACCGTGGGGGACCTGAATTATGCCAGATTGCGTACAACTGGCCTTGTAGAGGGCGGGAACCTCACAGGGGCTGTTAGGTGGGCTTGGGCAGCAAAGCCCACGGAAGGCTGGATGGCAGGACTCCCCAGCAAGAACATTTTAGGACAGAGAGATATGAGTTTGGATGGAGTTTCGACTTCTTGACCTAGAATGTGCTGGGTGAGGCAACAGACCCTGGTCGACAGATCTGGCTGAAACGCTGAAAGATTCCAAGTGGGGAAACTAACCGCGCTGCGTAAAGTACACACTAGATTACATAAATCAACGACGGGGGGCATCGGTCATGCTAAAAAAGGGAAACCAGAAGCAAAACGATGGATGACACCAAACAATGACTGATGATTTGCATAATACTTGATTGAGGCAAGACATACTCTACTTGGTTTTCTGCCTCTATTTTCGATTTTGGGGCACGGGATTAAAAAAGACTAAAGAAGGGAAAAAACAACAAAACAACATAACCCCCAAACCGCTAGGGCAGGAAGAGAAGGGACGATGAGAAAGTCGGCCCCAGGGAGACATTCGGGCAGCCGCGGCCGCGGCGGCCGGGTCACTTGCACTCTCTTCCTAACTACGCCGGCGCACGCTGCTCCACCAGCCCCAGGCTGGAAGCGGGCTCGCCAGCCGCCCAAGCAATCACATTCCCGGCCGGAGGCTCCTCCTTTCCAGAGCGTTGGGGCAGCGGGGCTCCCGCGCCCGTAGTCTTCCCCGGCGCACATTCTCGGAGCACTGAGCGCCGCGCAGACATGGCCGCCCGCACCACTGCGCAGGCGCCCCAACGCCCCTCGCGCCACACCGGAAGCGCTTCTCGGCGCTCCGGAAGCGCCCGTGCGGCGGTTGCCAGGGCAACGCGAGCTTCCCTGGGCTGCCTGGACGGGTAGGAGACAAGGTCGCCTGTTGTAGGCCTTGATCCCCACGGTGGTCTTTCAGGGGTTCTCACGATGTTCTTCTACCTGAGCAAAAAAGTGAGTGTTCCCGGGGCGCTGTGCTTCTCCCTCGCGCATCTCGGGCGATCCCCGCATCCTTCCTGGGAAACTCGGCGGCTGTACTGAGGCCTCACCACCTCACGGCTAGCCTGCTAACCTCCTCCAACCTCTGACCTCTTTCTGCAGGTCCCTAGACCGTAGAAAGCTTGTAACCTTCCCACACAATCCTCCCCTTCCTGCCCCTTGCCAGGTCCTTGGTTGACACATCAGCAGGCGCTGTCGCATCTTTCCTCCTCCACTTGTTGCCAGTCCACATCCCTTTGGATCGTCACAGGCGGCCTGGCAGGAGGACTGGAAAAAGAAAAGGATAGCCTGGGAGTTGTGTGATTGAAGGGAACACGGACTGGTGATGTGGATTCGTTCCCTCGCCCCTAAATTCATCATGTGACTCCTCTCTGCTCTCTGTTTCTCAAATGGTAGCGCCCTTGACACTTGGGGGACCATGGTCATTTTCTTAACAGCTCATTTTCCGGCAGTTTTTCTTATTGGAAAATTTTCTTCTGTCGTCCTTTCCTGTCGACTGACTTCCCAACTCTTCGTGAAAGGTTTCTAGTGTGGCCTTGCTTCCTCTTACAGATTGCCATTCCCAATAGTGTGAAGCTGAAATGCATATCCTGGAACAAGGACCAAGGCTTCATAGCCTGCGGTGGTGAAGATGGGTTACTGAAAGTTTTGAAGTTAGAGACACAGACAGGTAAATGCAAGCCCAAATGTTTGAAGTTGGTTATTTATGAGATTTGATCATGGTATTTGTCAGTGTGCAATTCTGAGCAGAGAAAAGATCCCGAACATACTTGTTGTAGTTTTCCTGAACATGTGTGTGTGTGTGTGTGTGTGTGTGTGGGGGGGGGTTCTGGGGATCAAACCCAGGGTCTTGCATGGAACTTTATAGGCAGACTGTTCTAGAATACTTTTACAGTCAAATTCACAGATTGTCCATGTAAACATCATATGGCTTTTGCTGAAGTTATTGATGGAAAATGAAAAAGAACAAAACTAAGTCACTGTGTGTTTATGTCCAATTATTGTCCTGTATTATTAGGAGTCCCATAAAAATCATGCAAATCAAGATTTCAGTAACATCACAGAATCTGCCATTTGACATAATACTTACAGACCTGTGTCATCTTTTCTCCTTATCAGGTGTGTTAGTGAATGTACAATTAGTGTCTCCGAATTGAAGTATATTTTGTGTTTTCAAAGAAGGTTGCTTGTCTTTACAGCCTGCTTTCTTTTTTTCTTTTTGTTTTTTCCTCTAGTTCTCTTGAATCACAGTAAACAGTTTGTGGAAGTCTAGATAAAAAGATTGCAGTGAAATCTGTCCTAAGACTGAATGATTTTCACTCAAATTGCTGAATATCTGGGTTTTAGTTCACTGTATTGTAAAACAAAGGAGTTCAGTTAGATTACATTTTGGGTTCCTTACAGTGTGGCCTCCCAGATTTTATCAGGTGTAAGCATCACTAAAGAAGCTGTTAAAATGGATTTCTAGGCTGTACCAGAGCATCTGGGATGGGACCTGAGAACTTTCATCTCTTGTGATGGTGGTGTTGCTGATTTTCAGATCACACTTTGGATAGAACTGCTTATAATTTTGAATCATAAGTATTTAACGAGTATTTTCTGCATGCTGGGTGGTTAACCCATGTTGTTTCATGTGATTTTGCAATGGTCTTCTGGGGTAGATAGTCCAGGTGAGGGAATTGAGGCTTTCATCAGTTAGTAACTTACTTGGTGAAGGTCACAGAGCCAGTGAGTTGCAGAACTGGGATTTGAAACTGTTTGTCTCACTTTCAAATCCTTATTTTTAACCACTACACAAAAGATAATGGGCAGCCTAAGCAATGTGATTGTTTAGATGTGCTGTATTAATTATGTGAAATATTAAAAAGCAGACTTGAAGATACATTTTGTATCAAAGTTTGGCTTCTGATGTTTTTTAGTTTAACCACTCATGCATTAGTTTTCTTAACCATGTTAGAATTTTTCTGTTATGTTTCTCAGATATGTGTGTGAATATATTTTGTTTAAATTACACAACAACTTTCAGTTCTATTAAGAAATGCATTTTATTGAACAGTTAGTTATTTAGGAGTGGGGCAGAGGCCTCTCTCTGTTACTCAGGCTGGCCTCAAACTCTAGGGCTCCAGCGAGCTGCCTGGGGAAACATCCTGAGCAGCTGGGACTGCAGGTGACACCACTACACCTGCAAGGCAAGCTTTTTTTTTTTTAAATTTAAACCTACTTTTTTTTTTTTTTTTGGCTCTGTACTTTTGATGAACTTACTTAAAATGTTGAAATTAGAGTAGGTTTGCAGAAGGTTTAAAAAGTGAATTATTTGTTTTGGAATCTTTGATAAGTATCTCATTCTTTCTATGTGCAAAAGTCTTCTATGTGGAAAAGTTTCTATGAGCAAAAGATCTGGAGAACTTAGTCTCCAGATCTCTCCTTTCTGTTCTCTCCATGTTAACAGTTATCGTGACTTCACTCACTTCAGAATCTGTATTTTTGAGTAATATTAGCAGCATCTCATTCTCCTATGTTTATAACCTTCATTCTCTGTCATCTTACTATACTTTAATCTTTTTACATGCTTCTTTGGATTTGTGAGGTACTTGGATTGTTAGAACTACTGATTTGATTTTGAAATTTTCTTCATGGATTTAAAATACTTTATATTTTTGGCATCTTCTTTCATCAGGCCTTTTAAATCCTAGGGTCACAAGTAGGTGCTATTAGAAGTTTTATGTTGATATTACCAGGTTTTTGTTCTCATGTCAGATTGGTTTTGTTGCCTTATTGGCTATTTGGAGTTTAGCAATGTTACTAGATAAAATTGTGGGATATTGCTGGAAGTACTCAACCTAATTTTAAAAAATTTGACTTTTTTTTTTAATATCTGGAAACCTTTAGGTGGGTGTTACGAGTATTCTTTGCACTGTTGAGTTGTGTAAGAGACATATTCAGAAGTGGATGACATTTGATCAGTGTTTCAAGGTGAATTTCCGAGCCGGTTACCTCTACCTGTCAGCATGTGCTTTTCTCTAGAGTATCCGATATTCTGCTGTGCGAGGTGTGACTTTGGAACACATGGACAAGTGGAGAGCTGGAGCCACATCATTGCTGCTTCAGATATTGTCGGTCCTGTAACCCGTCACACAGAGCAGTGTCTCCCTTGCTTTCCCTCATAGGTTCCTCACAGACTGGGGCCTCAGCATTTGCCATTTGCCAGCCTGGAGTGCCCCCCTTTGCCCTACACTGCCTTGCCATCTCATCCAGCTTGAGTGTGGTTTCTTCAGAAAGCCTTTCCTGGTTCCCTCCTGTCTGAATTAAGCTCCTCCATTGCTGTTTCACCTTTGCTTCTCAGCTTGTAATGTTGCTTGTGTGTAACGTTGGTCTCCCTCACAGACTTCAAACTCTCTGAGGAGAGAGGTAATGTCCGTGTAGTTCATCTCTTATGTAGACCCTTCTGCGGTGCCTGGCACGGTGTATACATTTGGTAGATAGTGAATGAATAGACGCGTGGGTGAGTATGGGATTCTATGAGATCTAGCAAAAGCTGTGTCCATACCTAACCTTTGTCATTTGGGTTCCCGTCAGCTTTAGTGTTTTCAGTCTGTATGCCACAGACATTGCCAGTAGAATCTTCTGGGAAGAAAGACATGTGCAGCACTGATGATTGTTCATGTATTTAATGTACCAAGCATATTATACCAGGCATACCAAGTGTTCTTTTATACATTTTGCTTTATTTTACTAAAGTAATATCTTTGCATGTGTATTATTGTTCGTGTTTGCTCCACAAGAAAGAGATCAGAATATATCAGAATTTTGAAAATCATTGTGATATCTCCCAGATATAAAAAAAGATATATATCAAAATCTTAAAATGTATGCATATTTATCATAGTGCCTTGTTTTGTTTTAGATGATGCAAAATTGAGGGGTCTTGCAGCTCCCAGTAACCTTTCTATGAATCAGACTCTTGAAGGTCATAGTGGTGAGTGATGCAATTTTTTGAATCCGTTTTGAGAAATATTTATGCATTTAGAAGCTATTTAATGCAGAAATATGTAATGTTTCTTGAAATAGCTGTAATGTTTAATGGTTTTAATGAACCATGACTAACTGGCCTAGAGCCGTGGTGGCGAACCTCTGGCTTGTGTGCCGCAGCAGGCTGTTTGTTACCATTGAAACTCCAAAAGGTTTGCCATCCCTGGCCTAGAGTCATTCAACAGCTCTTTTAGGATTCACAGTGTCTTCAGTAAATATAAAAAACGTTGCTGTTCTTTTATATATTAAATATTCTTTTTAAAAAAATGTGTCCTGTGATTGCAGATTAAAGGAGCCTAAGGAGATAGGACAGTTGAGTGCTTTGCTGGGGTCCTGGCTGTGACCCTGCATGGCAACATAGCATCTTTAAAGAGTGGTACTCAGGCCACTGATAAGATTCCAGAGTGGACTCCGCCAGAGGATAATATTTTATAAATGTTAAATTTCCTTGTTTGTCATATGGTTACGAAAGAGCATGTCCTTGGGAGTGTACACTAAAAATATTTAGGAATGCTGGTTATTAAAAGAAAGCTGGGCCTGCTGGTACATACCTATAATCCCAGCACTCTGGGAGGCTGAGATAGGAGGATCACAACTTCTAGCTTTGATCAGGGAATTTACTGACTTAGTGAGACTCTCTCTCAAAGTAAAAAATAAAAAATGGCTGGGGATGTAATTCAGTATGCAAGCTCCAGGTCATTCCCCAGGACGAGGGTGGGGGTAATTGTTTATGTAATCCAGAGGCTTAAGATGTACTTAGGAGTGTCTCACCAATAGGGTGGAAAACTGTGGGGTAGTGGGGCATAGATTAAGGGACATAGCAATCAAAACAAATAAACAACCAACCAACCAAACAACCAAAAGAACAATTTGAAGTCCTTTGGACATCATTCTCCAGGGAATCAGGTCAGGTCAATAAACCACGCTTGTGTTTATTTCTGTCACCAGATCTGTGGTAGCCCTCGCAGCTGCCCATCAGAGGGCCCGTTGTAGGCATGAAATAGGGCTGGGTAGGAAGGTCTTAGGCATTGTGAGCTCAGTAAATACATACCCTACTTTTCATAGCTTTTGATTTTAATTTAAAGGACTGATGCACAGGCACCGTATTGATGCACTAGGAGTTTTTTTTTAATATAAAGATACAAATTTGAAATTAATAGTTGCCTTTTTACGTTTATAAATTATTTTCTCATATTCTAGGTTCTGTTCAAGTGGTAGCATGGAATGAACAGTATCAGAAGTTGACCACCAGCGACCAGAATGGGCTTATCATCGTGTGGATGTTATACAAAGGTATGTCGGGGGAGCTGCGTTCACCTTCCATACCCTGGAGTCTGCTGAGGCCATGGGATTTGGAAGGGGAGGTACCATCTGAGACTGACCCCTGTAGCCCGCCGGAAGAGTGCTTCTGGTCGCACAGTTATGGTGGCTCTGGATGTACTGCTGCCTCCTTTTCTGTTGACTTAGTTTCAGTTTGAGCACAATCCTGATTAGGAGGCAGGATTGTGAGCTGAGGCTAGCCTGGGCCTGGCTTGAAGAACCATGGTTGGGGAAGAAAGTGAATTTTCTGACTGTTGACTATCTCCAAAATGAACTTAGATGGTAGAATCAGTAATTTCCACCCAAGATAGCTCCCTCCGCCCCGCCGATTTCCTATAATAATTAGTTCCTGTGACGGATTGTGGAATCAGTTTGCTAAATAACAGCATTTATGAAGAAGACAGAGGCAAGAACCCACCTCCTACATTGGACCAGGCATCTTCCTTTTCTCTCATGGTACAGATTGTATCATAGTCTGACTACTGACTCACCATTTGTGCTCTTTTCCTTGAGGGAGCAGACCGGGGATATATCACTGTTACTAGAAAAACCACTTATCATATGGGTTCTCTTGAGGCCTGTAAGCATCATCTTCCACAAGGAAGGGAACTGTAGTTCCTGTGTGCTGTTTTACAAATATCTAGGCCAGTCCATTCACAGATTGTTGATGAGAAAGTGTGTTGTGGTACTCAAATCTATTATTGAAGCGTGTGTGTGTTTAGGGTGGAATGGAGTAGAATGCAAAGAGTACAGTAGGTTGGAATAAAATTTGTGTTTCCCAGGTCAGCTCCTCTGGGCCTCATCCTGCTTCTCTGATACCATCTTCTCACTGTTTATTACACATCATTGATTATTCGCTTGGCTGCAGGCCAGAGCCAGTGTTCTTCATGTAAGGATGTGCTAAAGCCTTAAAAAAAAAACCAAAAAAAAAACCCAGAAATAAAGACAGTATAGTCTTTTATTTTTGCTGCTAATTTGATTATACAAGTCACATCTCACTGTAACTCTGTGGAGTTAAAATTTTTTTGTCATTCAGCAGTGAGAGTATATCACCAGTGTAATATGAGCTGCTTAAGAATTTTTTAAAATGGCTTAGAATATTAGGTAATATGCATATAAAGAGTCATTGGCAAGTTTATGCATAGATACAAAGTTGTTACTCTGATTTTTTCAGTTCTCTAAAGTACGTTCAAGTAAGAAAAGTGAGGTTTTCAGGAAAGTTAGTATTTGTTGTTGTTGTTTTGTTTTTTTGGAGATAGGGTCTCAGCGTGTAGTTCAGACTGGCCTCGAACTCACTGTGTAGCATGGGCTGGCCTCAGGCTTGTGGTGATCTTCCCGCCTCAGCCTCCCAAGCGCTGGGATTATAGGCATGCACTACCACTTCCTACCCTAGGAAAGTCAGTTTTTACGTCTCTGCAAAAACAAATGAAATTTTAGTTTTTAATTGACAGGATAAAGGGGAGAAAGAAGAATAAAAAGAAGGGCGTTGTATTTGTTATAATCTTTGAGGCAGTTATTGGTTGAGGCGTAAGTTAACTTTTCATTTAATGTTGGATATGAAGCTTTTATAGTTTAATGTCTCAGGTTCTGGAAAACTTTGTAATTATTCATCCTATATATACTTTATAGAGTATTTTCAACTCTAGTACCATTAAGATATGAAAATTTGACTAATTTTCTCATTTCCAAATGCAGGCTCTTGGTATGAGGAGATGATCAATAGTCGAAACAAATCGGTGGTCCGGAGTATGAGCTGGAACGCTGACGGCCAGAGGATCTGCATCGTGTACGAGGACGGCGCCGTGATAGTCGGTTCTGTGGACGGTAATGCACCCACTGCAGGACTGAGACTGACAGTCCTCTGACTTCTTAGGGATTTAAACCATCAAATGTTAGCATTCCAGTTGAAAAAGACAGAAAAAGAAAAAAATGTAATGTATGACATCTAAGTACAACCTTTTGGTTCTATTTTTAAGTATATTTGAGAAAAAATTATGTTTTGATTTCCCATAGTAGCACTGAGCATTATTTTATTTTATTTTATTTTATTTTACTTTATTTTATTTTATTTTTTTGGTACTGGGGATTGAACTCATGACCTCACTTTTGCCAGACAGGTGCTCATGCCGCTGAGCTAAATCCCCAGGCCACCCCCCCCCCAGCATTATTTTAAATATTGTTCATTATATAATTTATCTTTATATTGGTTAGATTGTATAAATAAATATATTTTAGTTTTGAAAGTATATAAAATTAACAGCAGTCTGTGGTAGAACAGTGTGTATCCTTGTTAGCTGTATTTTACAGCTTTAAAACCCAGGTCTTTAAAATTCTAGTACATAGATAAAATTGGATTTCCTTGCTTTTAGTGTGAAACTGTTGATAGAGGAATGACATATTTTAAAATAATTTTTGTTTTTCTGTGTGTGTATGTGTGCACGCACGTGTGTGACTATGTAAGTATTGCAGTTAATAAATATTTGCACGAGCCTATAATATGGCAGCTCTATTTAGGAACTAAGGGTATAGTGAAAAATATTCCAGACCTAGACCAGGAGAGATGGGTAAGTAACAAAGCAAATGTAACATCTCTGATCAGTGCTAAGACAGGGAAAACCCCGGAAATTGTAGAAATGCCACCAGCTGCAGACTAGGAGACATCAAGGAAATCCTGGAGGAATTGGCTATCAGGTCCTGACCTAGATCCCCAATCTCCCAAATGTGTGTATGACGAAGGTTTAACTAAATGAGACAAGTGGTATGATTTTAGGGCTCCAGCAGGGTCAAAACCCTTTAGCTGAACTCGAGACTGTGAGGGCTAAGACAAACAGGACTGCCTATTTTTATTAGGTCCAACAACAAAGGGTGGGGAAACTGAGGAAAGCGTGGGAAATGAGCAGGACCTTGGGAGTCACTTCAATGACTTCTCCAGGTGGTAAATTATGCCAATTTAGGAGAACTGTCTTATCTCCAGGGTGACATTTATGGTAGGATGTGACTGAGGGAGTGAGATTCCTTTAGCTGCAGTCTCTATTTACATAATTAGTGTTGGAGCCGAGGTGTCCTCAGCTGTGGCCTTATCTTGCCCTTTGAGGTGTCTCTGGCCTCACAGGCCTCAGCCAGGACCAGTGATTCATACAGGTTCACTTTCTATGAATCAGCTGCCTTTGCCAGGCAAGGGGCCGAGGCTGAGGACAGACTCACAGATAAACATAGAGAGCCAATTGGTTAATTTTAAGTCCTGCTCAGAGCTGCTGGGTAGTGGTCTTCAACAACTGGCCACAGGTAGCTTGATGTGGAGAAGGTCTCAGGCCTGAGAAACAGCATTTGAAGAGGTTTGGAGGAGTTCTGCTTAGTGTGTTGGGGGTGATATTAATAGAGTATCATACAGTAAGGGGTAGTATGTAATGAAAACAGTCCCAGTTGTATAGATTATAAATTGTGTTAGGGAGTTTGGACTTTTCAGTGCCTGGGAAGCCAGTGAAGGCTTTTAAGAATGGGAATAAATTTGTTCTTTAGCGACATCTTTGTGACAGTAATAAGGCTGGAGAAGGGAAAGATGGTGGGCAGGCTCGGCAGTCAGGAAACCGTTCCTGCAGTTCAGGTGAGGGAACATGGGGGATACTGTCCCGAATCAGGGCAGCCTAGGGAGTGGAAGTGGGCAGGCTCGGCAGTCAGGAAACCGTTCCTGCAGTTCAGGTGAGGGAACATGGGGGATACTGCCCCGAATCAGGGCAGCCTGGGGAATGGAAGTGGGTAGGCTGAGATACTCAGGAGGCAGCACAGGCAGGAAGTCATTATTGATCTGATTGGGGTGGGAGAATGCAGGTGTCTGTACGACTCTAGCTTTAGCTTTTGCAGCTGGATGAATGGCGATGCCTTTCACTGAAGTAGTATGTTTTTGGGAGCAAGACTGTTTTTGAGGTGGGGTTTTTTCTGTTTTGGACATGTTGAATTTTGTCACACCATAAACCATCCAAGTAAATATATTCAGACTATAGTAAGTTCTATATGTCTACAGCTAGAAATGTCTAGGCTGAAAGGATAATTATGGACTCACCGCATGGTAATTTAACCATTGGTGTAAATGAAGAGGCAACATTTAAGAGATGGGCAGAAGAGAATTGTATAGATGATGCTGAAAAGTAGAAATGTTGGAGATAAAGGGATACATAATTCCAGCGAAAGTCAAGAGAATGTCAAGGAGGAGGGGGGCTCAGAAAAGAAAGAGCATTGCTAGGCTACAGCAGCAGGCTTACCCGTGAAGGTGGGATCAGGAGAGCTGTGGGGCTGAGCTTCATTAGGAGGGGAAGGGGTTAGGGAAATGGTGACCGCAGATGTGAATAAGCAAGGGCTTTGGTGGGAAAGGAATGATAGAAATAGGGTGGGGAATACAGGATTGAAGGAAGTGTTGTTTTTGTTGTTGTTGAAATAAATTTCATCTGTCTGTAAATGAGGTGTTTAGTAGTTGCTGCCTTTTGTGAATGTGTATTAGATCAGATGATCCCTGGTGTAACAGCAGGGAAAGCATTGGACAGATGAGCAACACAACTTGTTTTTAAATCTGTGCATTGTCTGCCAGGCCCAAACAGCAGAAGCAAGTACTAGCGTGTGTCTCAAGTAGAGCCGTTTGAAAGAAACCCTTTCTTAAGGTCAGTTAAGATGCATGTTACAACAGCAGCGGTTCATTTTAGTGATAGTATGGCCCAGAATACATATGAAAAAAGCTCATCACCAGACAGCCAGGGCCACAGCGGTGCAGCTTCGTATAAAAACTCAAACTGCAAATCAAAATTGGTCCAATGAGGAGCAAACTGGACACACTCCTGATGGCTGTGTCAGGATACCTAATGTCCATAGGGGAGCTTTTATAATTTTGCTAAAGAGCTGGTGTGCCAGGGAAAGTCAGGAAGGAAGTCTGGGCTGTGGCAGTGATGGGGCGGCCCCGGGCCCAGTCAGTGTGGTTGCTGTAAGGTCGCGGGAGGAAGCGCCTTCTGCGTTGGTTTTGCAGGTGCATTGCCATGTGTCCTGTAGACGCTATGAAAGAAGGTTAAGCGCAGCCACAATGCTAAAAGCAAACTACTGCAGCTCTCAGTAGCTCATCCATGAGCAGGGGCGTTCATTGGCTAAGTAAGCCAAGCATTGCATTGAAAAGAAAAAGAGGATGGAAGCAAACCAGATACCTTCTATGCAAAGGAAAGGTTGAGTAAAGAGGAGTGAAGGACAGATACATGCAGTCTTTCCTCCCAGCCGTGCTCCGCAAAAGGAAGACTACGTGAGCCAAGTAGATGCTCAAAGTGCTAAAAAGACATTGATCAAATTAGAGCTTGTACAACCAGCACCTTGGTTAATAGTAGCTTACTTTAGTAATCAGTATCCCATTAATTGCTAAGACAAAGTGATGCCCAACTTGGCATACCGCCTCCCGCAATTTGAAGGTGTGGTGCACGTCATTATTGTGTTGCAATTATGTTGCCAGACAAAGGTTGGTTACACACAGTGGTTAACACACAAATGACCCATTGGGCAAACAGGAACCACCATGTTAGAAAACAGGTAAAGACAAGTGGCTGTCATGTATAGTCTGGTAGCTCTGTGACCATGATTGAGTGATGAAGACAGTTGTTAGGTAGATGGGGGACGGATGCTGTTATACATCAGACCCCTCGGGTGTCACGCCAGTTCACATGCTTTCTGGTTAAGTGCACCTCTGTGGACACCACAGTCCCATGACCGTGACCATTGTGCTACCAGCTCTGCCCAGGGCAACACTGTTGTTGGCGCCCACCTTGGCTCTGTCCGGAAGTCCACAGTGCCGTCACCATCCACGTACAGACTGTCTCTGACCACTGAACGCTTCTTGGTGCCAAGAGTCAAACTGATGGCAAAGAAACCTTCTTGGTCTTTCCCATGTCTGTCTCTGTTGGTGTAATGCTCTGCTAGACACCCTGCCTGGCTGCCCAGATGCATTTGGTGTTGCAGTAGTGGCAGTGGTGGCCTCCCGGCCCAGCTGTCACACGTCAGGTCATCCTCCCAGCTCTGCCCATCCGACAGCTGGAAGCGCTTTGCACTGCAGTTGGGATGGCAGCAGCAGCACTTCTGTTTTCCCTGAGGTACAGCTGAGAAGGTCTGGTGTCACAGTGTTTCAGCCTTTCTCTGAAAGGGCCTGGAGAGAAGACTCTTATGACAAAATCAGGGCAGGCAGTAGAGGGAGAGCTGTGCAGAGCAGGAAGCAGGAGGCCAGTGACCAGCAGCTGGCTGGGGCAGAGGGATTAGCTCGCCCTGGGGACGTGTCCCTGGGCCTTCATTCCACCTCTGCACCCTCAGGTTGGGAGAAGGGAAGAAAATTTAAAGTAGCCGTTACTGTCAGAGTCTGTGAGGCATCTGTGAGTACTGGGGCGGGCGGGTGCTTCCACCCGGTGAGTTGCATGGCTGTATGAAGGCTTGCAGAATGCGATACCTCTGTGGGGAAAAAGTGCTTTGAAGGCAATTGCTGGAGGGTCATAGCTCTGAACCATCAGTAACTGTATTGTGCTTTGTTTTAGGGAATCGGATTTGGGGAAAAGAACTGAAGGGAATACAGCTATGCCATGTAGCTTGGTCCGCAGATAGTAAAATTTTACTTTTTGGAATGGCAAATGGAGAAACACACATTTATGATAATCAAGGAAATTTTATAGTAAGTGTATACATTCATCATTTCTACTTTACACCCTTTTATATGGTTGTTATATATGGAATTCATATATATACATACTATAGTTTATGAAGTCACTCCAGTTTTCTTCATTTTTTTCAATCACTGCAAATTACTATGTTTTTGGTTAAAAGGAAGTCTTGTTTTTGTTAAGATTGTAACTTTCAGCTCTGATTTTCTGGTAGTTTCATAGGACAAGATGCCCGTGCATTGAGGATGAGGAGCGGGGTTATGTTAATGTAAGTTTTTAGTGTCTGCTGGTGCCTAGAGCCAAGTTTACAGGCAGGTACCGAGGGTATTTTTTGTAGAAACTAAGAGTTGTTGAAGAAAGAGTGGGAGATAAACTGTAAGGAAGAAAATTTAATTTCTAAAAAGAAGGTAAGGAGGAGTAGGCTCAGGTGGCATGTCCAGAGGACAGTTCTGGCTTTGCAGATTTAGCTGTGACAGTCTCTAAACTCCTGATGGGTCGGTTCTGTTTTTACCAAGGATTAGGCCGAACGTAAATTTACTTGCTGGTGGAAGTAAAGTCACTTTTTCTTTGACACTTGCTGTTTTCAGGGTACTTTTATTTATGTCTTGTTGTTTGAGTCTCATGAAAATGGAATGGTTTTAGTATTTTACACATAAGGAAGATGCAGCGTTAGCAATTTGTACAGAGCTGGTAAACCAGCGAGTGATTACTCTTGTTTGCAGCCTGCTGTTTAGACCCTGTTTTCAGTGTTCTCCCTCTGATAGTCCATTGCTGTCACTCTATTTCCAACGTAAATAATAACCCTCGTCACTTCGTCTAGATGAAGATGAGGTTGAGTTGCTTGGTGAACGTCACCGGAGCTGTCAGCATCGCGGGGATCCACTGGTACCACGGCGCCGAGGGCTACGTGGAGCCGGACTGCCCTTGCCTCGCTATTTGTTTTGACAATGGGAGATGCCAAATAATGAGACATGAGAGTGACCAGAGTAAGTGCTCTGTTGTTCTTAGTGTTGGAGAAAAAATACCTTAAAAATCGTTCTTAGGATCGTACAGTCCTCTAGGCTGTGCGTTCTCGTCTCACATCATCATCATCACTATTACTGTTTTGTTCTGATTAGACCCAGTTCTGATAGACACGGGCATGTACGTGGTCAGTATCCAGTGGAACCACACGGGCAGTGTGTTGGCCGTGGCTGGCTCCCAGAAAGTGGTCACTCAGGACAAGGATGTAAACATTGTGCAGTTTTACACCCCATTTGGTGAGGTAAATGCATAAAGTTTTATCTTCTTTTCATTTAAAGTGAGGGGAAAAGGTGTAAATTTGTCCTGTTTTCCTTTTGGAACATTTTGACTAGCAGTGTTGAGACACCAAATGAGTATAATGTCTCCATCGCATTTCATCATAGAATTGTTTTCTAACATGGCAACGTAGAAACCTGGAAGGTGGATATAAGCAGTCACTGTGGAGTAGAAATTTAATATATTTTTTTTCTGTGATCTGAATGCGTCTTTTTTCATAGCTAGAGTTTATATGGGTTTTAAGTGTAATATATTTGTTGCAAGTTCATTTTTCTGGTTTTTAATGTGATATTTTAAATGTGCTTAGATAGTAAATGTATCTGTTTATCTTTTCCCCAAACTTCTAATATTTTGATTTCTTGTAGGTGAATCAATTATTTTAAGAATACCTGACAATAATCAACTTTAAATGATATTACATTAAAATTATAAATATTGCTTTCATAAATTCATATAGAGTATTATTCTTTTAAGAGTATTAATAAATTTAATTTAAAGAGAATTTTCTGAAGAAGTAGAACATTCAAGTAGAAGAATTAATATATTCTCATATATATGTGAACTTTAAAAAGTTTAGAAAATGGGAGCTTATTAATTACAAAGGTTGAGGGCCGGGGATTTAGCTCAGCGGCATAAGCACCTGCCTTGCAAATGCACAGTCATGAGTTCAATCCCTGGAACCAAAAAAACAAACAAACAAACAAACAAACAAAACACCAAAAAAACCCAAAGTTTGATATATTTTTATGTATCTTATTTTTCAGTCCTAAACTATATTTTCTTCCTTTTTGATACCTTGTAAGCTTTTCTAAATTGATTGAATACTGCAATAATATGTATTTTCGGTGAGATGAAAATGCCTGTACAAGTTAGTTTAATATTTTAATATTGATATTTTAATTTAATGGTAGTAGCTTGATGATTTCTGTTAGGGTAAGAACTGGGTGTCATGTGGTGCTTTTGAATCTTATCTCAAAGTTACCTTGCAGCGTGTGCTGTAGAAGGTAGGTGTTCTCTGTGCATTATCAGCCAGCAGTATTTCTGGTCAATGTAAAAGCTAAGGAAAAATGAGGGCATGGTGCTAAAGATTCCTAATCATCAGAAAACTGATTTCCTATTATTTCTTTGTGTAGAGCTTCTTTCTAGTAACCTTTAATAGTTATTTTTTGTTGGTCCTCCTTGGTTTATTCATCATTATATTGTTTTTGTTCCTTGTTCAGCCTTCTCCAAGTTGAAAAACATAGTTTTTCAAGGTTTATGTGCTTGAGCTTGTAAAATTGTGTGCACTGTTAAGCTAAAAACTGTAGGTGGTTCTGTGCAGTCCTAGCCAAGAGTACCAATCCTGGTTCCTCAGGGCCCACCGGCCACTTGCGTTTTCTGAATGAAAGGATAGGTGGGGATTCATTTTCGGATCTGTGTTATTGTAAAGACAGGGAAGACACTTGGAAGGAAGGAATCTAAATATTTAAGAAACCTTCAGAGAAGAGTAACTCTGGTCCTGGGAGCAGGATGTCCTGGACTTGGCTGTGGGTATAGAGAGGTTTGTCCTCAGGCGGACCTGGCTTTGCGCTGCGTTCCTGCAGAGGGGCTCTAACCCGAGAGCAGCTCTCTTCTGAAGCAGGGCTGCTACCTTGTGGTATGTGTAGGGATTAATGGAGATGACAGTGCCCGGGTTTCTGCCTCGCTGCTGCCACTGCCCGGCTGGTTTGTCCAGTGGGGGGATGGCCTTATCTCCCTCTGCCGTGGGCCGGGAGTAGGAGTGCTGCCCTGGGGCCTCTCCTGTTCCTTTGTGTTCCACTTAGCAAGAGGGGCCCTGCTAGTTAAGGTGTTTTCTCCCCCATTGGTTCTCTTGCTGGGGGGGGGCGGTTAATTCAGTTGTCTTACATGTCACACTGGTACGGGACAGTGCCACAGACCCAGCACGTGACAGCCAACAGGCTGAGGGGTCCCTTATCACCCACCCTGTGAGGTTTTTGGCGAGGGCCTCCCTGCTGCTGTCTCGCACGGCGCAGGTGGAATGGCAAAGAGAAGGGACGAGAAAGGGGCGAGAGGGGCTGACTCTGCCCTTCGCGCTCTCGCCTCTTAATACTGTTCTGGTGGCTGTTAAACTTCTGTGTGCTGCTGGAGGGACAAAGGTCGGACCACTGCAGTATTAATTTTGACTTAGAACCTTTTTGGTTAGAATAAGGGTAAAGATATGTATTTTGGTCTGTGGCATCTTAGATTGGATGTTTTGGATAAAGCCTGTAAATTTTCTCACTGTATTCATGTTTTCCATTATAAAAATGCAAGGAAAATTATTTTATTTATTTATTATTTATTTATTTTTTTATCAGTACTGGGGATTGAACTCACGACGGCGTGCTTGCAAGGCAGGCATTTATGCCACTGAGCTAAACCGCCAGCCCCTGGAAAATTATTTTAGAATAGCAATAATCCTTCACAAAGTAGTTTTCATACCATTTTTGATCTCGGTGGAGTATTTGGTGATAATTCGTTGATTGTGAGACGTTAGGCTAATTATATATTCTTCTCCAGCATCTCGGTACTTTGAAGGTTCCTGGCAAGCAGATGTCTGCACTCTCTTGGGAAGGAGGCGGACTGAAAATTGCTCTAGCTGTTGATTCCTTCATTTATTTTGCAAATATTCGACCTGATTATAAGGTATTGAGAGTCATTATAAAGTATTTTTACTAAATAATTTTGTTACAGCTCAGAGTATATTCCTAGCTGTTTTGTTTTATAAACTAACAGAGAGGAGGCTTTCTCTCTGTGTGTGAAGACCTTAGAACTAGTAAATAGTACATGTTTCTAGAATACTCTATGCAGTTCGTAAAATGACTGCATGAGTCAGCGTCCCTGGAGGAAACATATACTCCCAGGGTAACTGAAGGGTTTATTACAGAGCTGTGGGCAGGGTTAAGGGACACAGCAAAGGAAATAGAGCAGGAACCCAGGCTTACACAGATGAGACGCCATCACCAGCCCTGGGCTCAGAGGGGTAAAGTGAGAAAGCAGTGCTCCTGGAGCCCATGAGAGCCACGGCTGTGCAGGAGGGCTGCCAGACCGGCCAGGGCCAGGCCGGGGAGGGGGCTGGGTGTAAATACTGCCAGTCATCTCAGCCGCTCCCTCTTGTCCCCCGAGGCCTTCCCCAGCCCCTTTCCTGCAGTCCCAGTAGCTGTTAGCAACTATGAAAAGTTTCACCACTGACACTTAAATCTTAAGAATTAAAATAAGTTACTTTTATTCTTACAGGAATTATTATTCCTTTTAGATTTGTTATTTTAGTGAAAAAGGATGCTAAGTTGTAGGTTCAGCTTGCATTTATTTTATGAGCTGATAAATCACCTAACTGCAATAGTTCTATACTAAGATAGAATAATACGATTTTTCTTTAGCAAGCTAAGCATTCTGTCTGCCTTTCTCTCTCTTCTTTTTCTCCTCTTTCTTACCTTCCTGGTTTTTTCTTCCTAGTGGGGCTATTGCTTAAACACTGTAGTTTATGCATACACCAGACCTGACCGTCCGGAGTACTGTGTTGTCTTTTGGGATACAAAAAACAATGAGAAGTATGTTAAATATGTGAAGAGTCTCATTTCTATCACTACCTGGGGTGATTTCTGTATTTTGGCTACGAAAGCTGATGAAAGCCGTCCTCAGGTAGGTGGTCTTTAATTTACTGAAACACAGACGGGTTAGCCGTTGGTGGGATTGGGCTGTAGTTATCTGCTTTGTCAAGCACGACCCATGCACTGGGGCGCCTAGCTAAGTGTTGGTCTATTGGCCATGTCTGTCTTGGCCTCTGAAATGAAAATGCTGTGACTGGACTGGTCCTTTATCCCTCGATCCTATTTTTACTCTGCAGTTAGTCAATCGTTGGCGGTTCATGTGACTGGTTCAGTACTGAAGTGTTTGTTTCTAAAATATATATAAATACCATAGTCTTTTTCCAAGTTAAAATTCCACAAGCAAAAAATGAATATCCAGATGTCTAATATAAATGCTGAAGAAATTATATAACAATGACCATTTATAACTGGATAGATTTTGACACTCGGAGATCTACTTTTATTTGAAATTATGTTGGAATAAAAGTCAGTATCATAGCATAAAATAACAAAATATCTTTTAAAATTATATGAATGATTTAAATAGTTGCAGAAGTATCTAGACATTTCAAAATAGGACTATCAGTGTCTTTGGCTAGGTTATAATTTTTTTATCCCACTTAAAAGAATAGCATTTTGGGTTAAAGGTGACAGTTTTAACAGCCACCATGTGGCTTTGTTCTCGCCTGAAACTCACTAAAGCAACAGTGAAAGTATTTCTTAAAAAGTCACAAGACCATAGACACTAGAAAGGGAGAGGAAATGGCAACAGGACTTTGTAGGCTAGAGTGTGGATTCGTGATGATTACCCTGGCAGACGCCAGCAAGCTGAACCTTGGGGCACTGGCATTCGTGGAGAGAGCAGAGGTGTCAGCACTCGGGTTGCTTAGTGGGGAAAGAAACAGACCGAGCAGAGTGGCGGTGCTGGAGATGGTTTGGAAAGAGGACTTACAAAGCGAAAAGAAGGCCCCAAAGGTTGCAGACTCCCAGGTCTCTTCCTCTAGACAGAGCCTTGGCAGCCACACTCTGCACCTGTGAAGGCTGGGTTTAGTTTCTGGGGAGGACTCAAAGGGGTCTGCACCAAATGGCACCAAGCACCGCAGAGCTTGGAAGAACTCTGGCTGAGAACCAGCCAGGAAAACAAGTAGGTTCCTACCCGGTTCCCCAATTGTCTTTCTCCACCTGGTCCCCAAAGCAGTGGCAATCGAGCATCAAGCCTGAGGCAGCAGACTGCAGTCATCCCTGGGCCATCTGGCTGGCTCGCCAGAAGGACCTGAAGATACTGGGACTGGAGTCCCCAGTAAAGCACCGCTGGCTGATGACCTCGCAGGGAAGGCCATGACCAGCGAGCCTCGCTCACGGACAGTTAGGTTGCAGACCGCTCCCTAGTGTTCCCGGCTTAAATGAGGTGGATGCAGTGGGTTTCTCAGCAGATGGAGTAGGTTTGAGGGCAGCATCTAATGTAACACATGGATGCCAAACTCAAGCCCAGGAGAAAAGAACTTAGAGGAAGCAGAGATTGTTCCGGAGACAGAACACTGCAAGAGCACCTTCATCTCAAAAGGACCATCATTATCCTCAGAGAGTTAGTTACAAGTCTCCGTGCCTAGAATAAGAGGATGCTTTCGAATAGGAAATGCTTGGGAGTGACAAGATGGTACCCACAGTGAAACACTTGGCAGGATATTCAAAATTCAAATGAAAGATGGGTGGGGAGATAAGAAAGTGGGGAGCAGTAAAAAAAAGGGACTAGCTTTAGAGATTCAGCATTGAATAATAGTCCTATAAAGAGTAAAGAAGCAAAATGGAGGAAAGCAAATATGAAAAAAGAAAAAACCCAAGAAATTCATGGAGTTAGGAAGCACCTAGCTCCATGAACAAAAATATTTCCACATCAAGCTATCATTGTGAAATTGCAGCATTCTGTAGATTAAAATCCTATCAGCTTTCAGAGAGGAAAAACATGTTTCTCAGGCCGGGGAATCATAATGGCACCCAGTCTGTCAGCAGCAGTACTTTGGAGAATTGCCTTCAAAATTCTGAGGAAAAATGATTTGGTGGCGGTGGGTTTAACCCTCGGTTACTGAGCTATAGCTCCAGATTTTTTTTTTAAATGTAAACTTAAATATGAGGGTAGAGTATAGACTTTTTTTGATGTGCAGGATCACCAAAAAATTACTGTTTAGGCTTCCCTATCTTAGAGAGTTACTTCAGGACAAGTTCATGAATATAAAGAAAAAGAGGCAGAAATGGGAGCTGTGGTCCCTGGTGAAGAATGATACCAGCTTCCTGCTGTGTGTATGTCCAGGAGTCTGAGGAGAGGCAGATGGAAGGCTCCAGAAGAAATTCCAGAGGATGCAGTTGCTAAAATACCAGCTGTGTTTGAACCTAGAGAAGAGGAGACATATATGGGGGATAACTGGGAATTGGAGTTGGTAAAAAGTACATATAAAAACTAAGCAAAGGGAAAAACTAGATAATTACCAACTATTACAATTATCAGTTATAGCAGGGAAAGCAAAATAGACTTGAAAGGAAAATAAGTTATGAAATATTTGTTTGGTTAGCTGTGAGTAGCATTTACATCATCAAAATGACACCATCACTGAGGCTTTTAAAGTAGTTTCTTTTCATTGAAATATAATAAACCTTAAACCTTAAATTCTGATCCGACAAAATGATGTTAAAGCAAAGATAGAGGGATGGAAGGGTGAGTTTTGTGGCAGGAGGATGGGAAAAAGGATGGAATCTTCTATTGTGGGAAGGCAAAAAACAGTGTAGCAGATTGAAACAGCAAATGAAGAGTCACACAGTAAACATGTTACTGGGACTTGTGGAAGGAAATAGCACAGGATTTGTCAGAGGGAGGGGGACATGGGAAGGTCGGGGATTCCCAGTTTCAGTAAGGAGTCTTGTGCAATTATTTAGTCTTGAAACTATAAACATGAATAACTAATAGAAATAAAAAGTAGCTTATACTTATTTGTGGTATTTCCGTGGCAGCAAGTAAGCTTATTTTAAATAGTGTAAGGATAATTTATACCTGTAGTATATATTTATATTTATCATTTAGTTAATGAAATTAAACATTTTAATTGAGATGCCAAAAAAATCTATATAAATAGCATATAGAAAATTGCTTTGTTTAAAAGTGTTATCAGGTCAGAAAAGCATCTTAGGTAGAATGGTATTGTTAGTACAAGATACGGAAAAGCGAGTAAGTAAGAAAAAGATACGATCACTTCAGAACAATATGATATAAAGTGTGCATTGTGCTTGATCAGTTTCCTAATGCAGTATTAGTTACTGATAACTGTTTATATATGCTATTTTTACTGTATTGAATTGTGTATTTTGTAATTAACTGAATTTTTCTGAATTTCTGATGTCATTTGTATCCTTGCTTCAAAGGAGGAGGATGAGATGGAGACATTTGGTGCGACGGTAACACGTTAAGTTAGCGCTTCTGTAGCTGATTATTGATGCTATATTTGATCCAGAGCTTTAGAAATAGAAATGCTGAAAAGTAGCCAGTGTATTTGTGTTTCTCAAATGTCCTCTTCAAAATCGTAGTGTTCCATTATATTGAGAAATCAGCCTTGGTTGAATTTTAAATTATTTTTTAAAAAATAGCTAAAGCTATAGATTGTTTTGCTTTTTGTCTGCCATTCTTTACACCTAAAATTTTTATCGATTACTTACCAGTTACTGATAATTTGAAAAATATAGCTCAATGATATATTAAGCATATTTCCTTTATTATTCATAAACAAGAATTCTGATATCCTTTTTGCTTTGTGTGTCCACAGTTTGTGCTCATTCTTTGCAATTCAATTGGCACACCCTTGGATCCCAAGTACATTGATATTGGTAAGGAAATTCCTAACCAATCGAGTTTCATTCACAACACTAATTAAGAACCTAAGAATAGTATCAATTAGGATGGTATTCTCTAAGATGAGGTTGACCAGATCTCCTGGTTGTCAGATCTAGTATCAGTTTATACCTGTTCTCATGGCAAAATTAACATACCATCTCACTCTCAAAAATGTTCTAGTTAAGACAATAATAAATGATATATTTATAATGTTAAATTAATTTATATAAGTTATGAAGCTGCTGTATCTGAAATCCATAATCAGTTCATGACTGTCATTGCCGTCATGTACTTTAAGTGGGAAGTACAGTCAGGGGCTTGGTATGCAGTGTGATGATTTAGTAGGTAATAAACAGGATTATAGAAGGAATTTCGCTGTTAAACCACTTTTATTATTAATAAACTGCTTGTAAATACCTCTCTTCCATAAAACTACTTTAGTTGCTTGTAAAAGGGGGTTTACCCTTTCCAAAGTTTTTTTTTTTTTTTTAATAAAACTAGTCTATTAATAGGGATGCCTTTAAAAATTCCCTGTTGAGAGGACATTAGTTGCTTTAGTTTTACTTTCTCTCTATTCAGTAGCTGAGAAAGTCACCCATTACAGAAATTCCAAATCTTATTCTGAAAAGTTTGTTAGAAATCATTAACAAACGTTCTGCTGCCCTTCCACTATGGCTTCTAAAAGCGATGGTTTTCTTTTAAAGTGTATGTACTGTATTGGATATTGTATGATAAAAACTACTTAATCTGAAAATTGAAATCTCATTGAACTTTGTGATCCTGAGAACTAGTCATTTTTCTCTTTCAGATTGAACATTTAGTCTTTGATAACTGTTTTTGGTTTTTTGGAGACAGGGTCTTGCTATGCAGTTCAGGCTGACCTTGAACTCACTTTGTAACCCAGGCTGGCCTGGAACTCACAGCAGTCCTCCTGCCTCAGTCTCCCAACTGCTGGGATTACAGGCATGTGCCACCACACCTGGCCTTTTAATTATGTTAATGTTGCCATCTAAATGTTTGCATTTTGCTAAGCTCTTGGGACGGTTCAAATAAATGTGAGAAATATTGGGCTCAAAGATTTTATACTTCATGTTTAGTTTAGTATCTTGACAACTTGGTCACTTTGATGTGTAGCTTTATGTTCACTGTTGCACATCTGTGTCTGTGTTTTTATACATACGTACATATGTACATACATACATATGCTACTGTCCCTCATTAGAAGGCTTAGCTCAAAATTGGCATAGAACCTTGTCATATGAATATCTTTCGTTTATTAGAAGCTAACAGTCTTTAAGGGGTAAATTCTGTCAATCTTTAGACCTTTTTCTATTAATATCAAAAGTTTTTAACAGAATCATATGATAGGGTTTACTTCGGAATAATTTTTATCATAGGTAGACTAGTTTTTAAATAAAGCTAAATGTAAACCTTCCTCTTCATAAAATGGCAAATACTCAAGGGCATGATTATTTGTGTTTTTGAGTCTCAAAACTTTTTTTTGCAGTTTTGCTGCTGGAAATTTAACAAACAGTTCTTTCATTGACCTGCAGCAAACACAGCTAAGACTCAGCATTTTTGTTTCATGCATATCCTGTTTCTTTTTAAAGTTTCTATGCCAGATTTTCATGAGGACCAGAGACTAAAACAACAGTAATGAAAAACACGTGTGGCTGGCACTGTTCTAGAATGTGTTATTTTTGTTTTGCCATCTGCTCTTCCTCCTGACAATCTGCACTGACGCTGGAAAGAGCTTTGCACATCGCTGTGAGCACGGCCGGGGGGGGTCTGTCGTGGTCCTCGTGTGGGATTTGTGATTCTCACTTTGGCTGCTCTTCCGTGGAGCCCTCGGGATACCTGTGGTATTCTATCCAAAGTGCTTATTACTGTGACTGTAATTACTGATTTTCTTTTGATCTTCCCCTTTCAACTTTGAACTTTTAAAAGACTGCATTTACTTACTAATTTCTATATTCCCAAGTATACAGTATTATGATTGGCCCATTTATTGAATTTGTGGAAAATATTTATTTTCTATCACAGGTAAAGTAGAAAGTAATAATTTAGGGATGTGAGGGGATGTTGTTTGCTAGTAGAGCCTAGAGGAGTGATGGCCAGTCTTCTAGAGACGCAGCTGCAAACCCACTCATGGGTTGCGAAGTGCCAACACTGTAGTTAAACCTGAATGCTCGTGTGCCAACAGAGAGGGCTCTGTGTGCTCACTGTGGCACGTGTGCCATAGGCTCACCACCACCAGCCTAGAATGCACACGGCCTCAGTGCTTAAAGAAAGGGATTATTTATTTAGCAAGTTTGTATGTTTGCAGTAGCATCACTGGAAGCCATAAGAAATTGCAGCACTTCTTACAGAATGTCCAAACGGATCATCAGTAGGATGTGGTCACCCAGTTGAACAATGGCTTAGTGCTCCCCTGCTGTGTGCCAGGAGGGTTGGAGGCGCCGGGCACGTGGACAGTGGCTCATGGGAACGTGTAGTTGTGTAGAAGAGCTGTGTTTCTTCAGGTGGTGTTAAGGAGGGAAGACAGCATTCCCGAGGAACGAGGCAGGAAACGTTGCTAGATGGGCCAGGTGGCGCGGGCCCCAGTCCTGGGGTCCAGCACACAGGCTGTTTTCTCATGCTGGCTGCTAACACATGCACCCAGTTTTCCACGTTCAGAGAGAGGTAACTTGATGAGAACATTGCAGTGCAGTTGTAATTTACCAGCTCTTTTTAGAGGGCTGAGAAGTGAGTAAGTATTGAAGAGGGGCAATGTAGGCATTTATTTCAGGCCTCAGCATTAAAATGTTACAAGCAGGTTTTATTTATATATGAATTCCTAAATTGTTTTAAATTATTTTACATCCTCCAGACTTGGCTACTAACTACTACTTATTAGTGTTCCAAAGTCCAATTAATGGAAGCGTAATTTTTTAAAAATTTTTTTTACCCATAATCTTTCTGGATATTTCAAATTCTTTCTTTTTAGATATTCAATAGTTTGAGGGTATAAGGTACTTTTGTCCTAAAAAGTTTTCTTAAGATTTGGCCTTCTTTCTTTCTAGAAGACTGGTCTAGTAGAATGAATCTTTTATTAAAGATCTATCAAAATTTACATAGATGGACGTGTGTACCCATGTGAATTTACTGAATTACTACTATATTGATGTAAAAGAACATGTATTTCAGATTTTGTTTTTGTATCAGCTGGAGAATTTCCATATGGATTGTATTACAAAACATATGCATTTATAATTAAAAAGTAGAGACAGTAAGAGTGACCGAGGTAATACCCTCCCAAATCCTTCATAAGGGCTGTGTGCGGCCCAGCAGCAGCACTGACTGCAGCCAGGTGGCCTGGGTTTGTGTGTAGTTCTACAACTCTAGTGGCTCAGTTTTCTTCATTCTTCATTAGTGATGCCTAATACTGCCTAAATACCGTACTGTTTATAGAAGAATGCATGGCATGTACTTTTAAAAGACATCAGTAGATAGTGACCTTTTCAGGTTTTAAGACCTGCCAGGTACTGTGCTGTGCCTTATATTTATTTTCTCTTTTCAACCCTAAATGACTCTATAGGCTTGGTGTTATCGGTATCATTATCTTCAGTTTGCCCTAAGCAGCTGGGCTCAGAGATAGCTGGGTTACTTTTCTCATTGCTGAGACACACCAGCCGGCACCTTCAGCTCAAGGCGGAAGGGCTTACTGAAGCTCTGTCTGCAGAGGTCTCACTTCATGGTTGGCTGGCTCCAGGCCGGGGTGGCATGGCAGAGGGCATCTCAGAGGAGAAAGAAA
>PVLA01012973.1:0-40182 GCA_004027455.1 Hydrochoerus hydrochaeris | reverse complement strand
TTGTTGGATCTTTGAGCAGAACTGTTTGTAGTCTGACTGTTTGAATATTTACTATTTACCCTTTAACTTTGTAACTTGAACAACTATATCCAGGATGACAGTACTTAATTTATAAATTACTGATTTCTTAGTGGGGCTTTTTCTCATTCTCCTTTTTCTTTCTTTCTTTTAGAATTCTGTATTGTTGCTACCCTTTTTTTGTTTTGCTTTTTTCCTTCTCTTTAAATAAAACTTTAAAAAATGTGTAATTCCTATTGTAAAAAAAGAGGAAATAGGAAGCGCTATAAAAGATATTGCTGTGGAAGGAGAAGATAACATGGCCAATCAGTGAGCAACAGAATATATAGCCTCCCAGGATAAACAATTCATATGCCAGAATAAAACACCCTGGAGAGACCCAGACAGAGGGAGACAGATCCTCTTGACACAAGAAGAAATTAAAATGTAAAAAAGCTCATCAAATATTTCAGGACTACAACTGAAACAGCTAAAAATTAAGGGACACAGCATTTTCGTAGTGACTCACCAAGTCTGTGCCAGCTTGAATCCATGTGGCCGGCAGAGCCGCCCAAACTCGTTCCCACCGCCATTCACAGGAAGCATAGCAGCGCTGAAGTTGGGGGCTGGTGAGCCCAATGGAGAGTGGAGCCAGTTAAGGAATCTTCATTAATCCACAGTCAGTGCTGGGAGTGAGATTCCCCCCCCCATGAAAAGGGCAAGACCAAATGGGTGACATGTTGGAATTGGGCAGTAGGAGCCTCAAGTGGGAGTGACAGTGACTGCAGTTGATTGCTCCCTCCCCAGAGCAGATTCATGCAATTTGCTTTGACTGGGCCGGGCCCCTGGCCAGGACCCAATGAGCTGTCCCAAATCGATTCCCTGTGCCTAGCAAGTACGCTGCTCACACCTCAGTGACGAGCAGATAGGAGAGGGTGGAGGTCCCTTGCCAGCATGATTCGTAGGAAATGTGGCCAACAGGAAAGGGGGATGGGACCTGCACTGTAACCCATGTGGAGGGGGCCAGGGCCATGACAGGAGCTAGAGGCAGGAGGAGGCACCCAGCCAAGAACCCTGAGAGCCCTGATCTAGGAGAAGGAAAAACAAGGGAGACTGAGGGCAGCAAACACACAACATCAGACATGGCTTCAATGGACATTAAAAGATATCTTTGGGACCTTGTAGATGAGCTCAAAACTGAAATATTAAATCAGGTAAAGCAGGATGAGTAGAACATTAAAAGAAATGCTCTCAGGAAGCATCTCTCAAGAAGATACAGATGGAAGAAGGGAGGAACACACACAAAAAAGGAGAGAAACATTCGATAAAGAATATAAAGAAAATATAGAATACACAAAGCAGAGTCAAAGAGACTACCAGGAAATTAAAAACTCCATTGAAAGCTGGCAAAACTCCTTAAAAGAAACTAAGGATAAACTATTAAAACTTGAAGACAAGTTGGCAGTGTGTGATCATGAAAGGAAAGATCTCTTAAAAATAACAAGGAAACAGGCAGTAACAATACAAAGGCTAGAAGATGACAAGAGAATCTACAATTTAAGAATAAGAAATGTGAACAAAGAAGCATGAATACAAACAGGTGAATTACAAAGGCTATTCATGGAAATAATTAAGGAAAGCTTCCCAAGCATGGGAAAAGAAAATGACATTCAGTTATGTGAGGCATACAAAACTCCAGCCACCTACAACCAAAGCAGATCTACACTCAGACATATAATAATCAAGATATCAGAAATTCAATATAAAAACAGAATATTAAAAGCCATCCAGAGGAAAGAAACAGATTACCTATAAAGATAAGCCCATCAGAATCACGGCTGACTTCTCAACACAGACCATCAGATCAAAAAGAGCTTGGAGCAGTCTTCCAAGCCCTGAAAGAAAATAACCTCCACCCTAGATTGATGTACCCTGCAAAACTGTCACTAGAAATTAATGGAGAAACAAGATACTTCCATGACAAAGAGGAACTGGGGGAGTTTGTGACCACCAATCCAACCCTACAGAGAATACTGAAGGACATTCTAGAGAGAGAGAAAAAAAATACCAGGATTTTAGCAACAGTGGCAGAAAGACCTCAATGAGTGGGGCAGGCAGTAGAATGAAGGAGAAAACTAGACAAACAAAGGCAGAAAAATAGCATAGCAGAAATGAGGCAGAGAAGGATGGCTAGAAACTATAATATAGATGGTCTTGATACTCTATATTGTAAATAGTGCACCAGGATTTAAAACTCACATTACCCACACTACTCTGCTTAGATGTATTACATTCTGTTCCAGTCATTTTTACCTGTACTAGATTTGAGGGCACAGACAGTAATCCTGAAAATAACAGTATATAGTATGGTAATCATCCTTAATTTCCTATTAACTTAATCTAAAGCTCTGTAAAACCTATATTTTTTTACCATGACTGATTGTAATCGAACCTGGTTTGTTAGATCACTGTTTTGTATTGATAGATTTTATTCAAAGCTGTTATGATTAATAATATCAAGCCTGAGATTATAGGCAACTGCACTTAAGATAACAAGATCCACTAGAATATCCACTATAGTTTGATTACTACCTGCCTTTGAAGTTTTATACTGTGTACAATATTTTATTTTTACTAATATTGTTATTTACTGCTATACTTAATCATACTGCTATAATCTTTTATGCCTGATGATATAGACATTCTATTGAAGATAATAAGAAACAGTGCAGTAATCATTGTAGATCACCTTGTACTGTGGTTTTATACAACTTTTTGTTTTCATGTTTTTATAGGAATTTGTTTTGTTTTGTCTTGCTAAGTTTTGTTTTTCCCTCTAATACAGAAAGGATAGAAATACATGCAGGTATTCATGCATGTGTAGCTGTCTACATTCTCACTGTTTGACTATTTACTTTTATGCTTTAATTTTGTAACTTGAAAAACTATTTCTAAAAGAACAATGTGTAATTTTAACTAGTGATTTCTTATTGTTTATCTTTTTTATTTTTTTGGAAATTCTGTATTACCTCTATCCTTTACATGCTTTTGTTTCTCTTTAAATAAAATTTTTTTAAAAAAAGATATAGCTGCATGTATGTTTAGGTGCATAGGACTGATGACCATATTTCTAGGTTCTTGTTGGATTGTTGAACAGATCTGTTTGCACTCTCACTGCTTTAGTGTCCACTTTGTGTGCTTTAATTCTGTAACTTGAATAACTATTTCTAAAAGAACAATATATAATTTATCAACTAGTGATTTCTTACTATTTATCTTTTCTTGAAATTCTGTAATATTTCTACCTTTTTCCTGTTTTTTCTCTTTAAATAAAAAAAATTTTAAATATATATATATATATATATATATATATATATATATATATAATGAACATATACTATGTGCCAAGCCATGTGCTAGGGGATGGAAGTATACTGGTATCTTCATGTGGGAATATGTAACAAACTGGCCAACATAGGATCAGAGTTTTGTCTCTGGAAAGCATCTAAGGCAGGAAACATAGGCTCATTGCCAATTATCACAGTGCCTACATTGTACTCCTTCAGACATTTGCTGTTGGCTGCATGGTTCATATCAGTCAATCAATCAACAAAAAAATAAAGGAAAAATTTTAAAAACTGCTATACTCCCATTATTATGACTATTACTGACCACCACTACCATGTGCCTGTATGTTGCAACCATGGAATGAGCTTGAAAACTATATCAATTCCATGGTCCAAAGGATATGCTTAGGTTTGTACTTTATCCTAAAATGTGATGGAGCTGCCAAAAAAATGTACTATTGTATTCTGATTCTTACCACTGTGAGGTACTGTGAACCCTACAATTTGTTTAATATGGTTACAAATTAGCTTTAAGAAATCAAAGAAGACCTAAATGTGATAAAACATGTGCATGGAGTGAGAGACTCAATAAAGATGTCTCTTCTCTCCACACTGATCAAGAGGTACAGAGCAAATCCTCAGCATCCCAGTAAAGTTTTCTGTACATCTGACAAAGTTTATTGTAAAATTCATATTGAAATCCACAGCACCTACACTATCTAAAGCCATCCCAAAGAAGAAAAATAAAATGAGAAGAATCACTGTACCTGATATTAACATTTACTTTTTAAGTATATAATGGAAATATGGTTTTGGAAGTACAGGCACATAGCTCAATGGAACAGAATAAAAAATCAGTAATAAACCAACACAAATATATCCAGCTGATTTTGAAAGAGTATGAAAGAAATCAGTGATGCTAGAGTAGTTGCTCACCTACACAAGCAGGAAAGTAAATTTAGACATAACCTGATGCCATACACAAAAATTAATTCAGAATAGATCAAACACTTACTATAAAATCTAAAAGTATTTTAAAAATTAGAAAAAATAGAAGAAAATCTATTTGTGATCTAAGGCCTGAAAAGAGAAAGATTTGACACCAAAAGAGTAATCCATAAGTGAAAAAAACTAATAAAAAATCAGGCTTCATCAAAACTAAACAGTGTTTCCAAACATCAACTATGAAATAAATGACAAGACAAGCTACAGACTAGTAGAAAGTGTTTGCAAGCCACACAACAACAACAACAAAAAAAAACTAGTACTTAGAATAAAGTACTCTAAAAATTCAATTATTTTTTAAAAATTCACTTAGAAAATGGGTAAAAGACATGAAAAGGCATTTCATCCAAGAAGATACACAGATGGTTCAAAAGCATGAGCACATATACTCAATATCTATTAGGTATTAGGGAAAATGTAAATAAAGCCACAACAAGATACTATTACATATCTACCTATACCTAAAAAAATAAAATAGTGGCAGCATCTAAACTTCTCAAGGATGTATAGAAACTGGATCACACTTACACTGCTGATGGAAATGTAAAACAGTACAGGCTCACTGAAAAACAGTTGGGCAGTTTCTAATAACTAGACTTTCAACTACATAAAAACTAGCAACTGCACTAGTGGGCATTTATCCCAGAAAAAAAAAATCGGAACTTATGTTCACCAAAAAAATTGTATGTATTTATAGAAGCTTTTTCAAAATAGCCAAAAACTAAACTACCCAAGTGACTTTCAACAGATGAGAGTTAATGTATAAACAACCTATGGCAATTTCATATCATGGGATATTACTCAATGACAAAAAGGAATGAAATATTGATGCATGCAGCAGTGGATGAATCCCCAAGGAATTGTGCTGAATTTAAAAAGTTTATTCCCAAAGGTTACAAAGGTTGTTTGTTTCAATTTATATAACACTTTTGAAATGATGAAGCTGTAGAAGTAGAGAGCAATTCCATGGTTGCCAAAGGGTAAGAATGGGGGGAGGCTGTCACATTCTTATAACTGGCAGATCCTCATAGTGATGCAACTGTTTTTAATCTTTCCTCTGGTGTATTTACTCAAATGTACATGTGCAATAATAAATGGCACAGAACTAAGCATGCACACACATGCTAGAATAGCCAAACCTAAGTAAGATCACTGTGTTGTCTGTGACACTGTTATATACAGTCTTGCAAGATGAAACAAACCATTGTGGGTTACTGAGCAAAATGGATACCCAAGATCTCTGCACTATTTCTTACAATTACATGTACATCTATAATTATCTCAAAATAAGAAGCTCAATTTTTAAAAAAATTATCTCTAGATTTTAGTGATCATAATAATGTAGTCTACTAATCCTTAAGCCTAATTAATTTGGCCCACTCTCCACCACTGCCTTATGCAGCATTATAGTATGTAGTTCCCATCAAATGCACCAGCATTATTATTGCTAGATTATTATTGTTAGATTATTTACTGCTGACCCAGGAACATGAGGTATAGAATGACCAGAGGAAAGGTAGAAGTTTCTTGTAAGAGAAACGTGTTGCCTGCCTCACAAATGGCCTGCAAGCAAGTCAAAAATTAAAAAGCAGACTAGGCCATTATCTGCAAATGGACTACCAGCACAGAAGAAAGCAATCAGCTTGGGTGTGTTACTCCTCATAATGAAAATTCACTACTTGCTTGAATAACCTGGGTAATGAAATGGGCTGCTCCTGCTTCCCATGAAGCCAATGTGAATACAGAAATGAAGGGGAGCCCCACTGTCTTTTTCAGAAAATAGTTTCCTTCCTTCTTGGCAATAAAGCCACCATTTTACAGATAAAGAAATTGAAGAGCAGAGGTGGGAAGCAAATTGCCAACATCTCAGAGTTAGTAAATGATAAAGCCAGGATTCAGAATCAATTTTTATAACTCCAAGACCAATTCTTCCTCCAAGGCCAGCTACGCTTTGCAGATAACAGCTTTAGACAGTCTTTGGCTAATAACTATACAGAGCACTACATCTGGCAGAGGAAGGACTGTATGATTAAACTGATTGTTCTGTCCTTTCGTCACATGGATTTCAAACACTAGTTTGGAGAGATAAACCTTTGAGTTCATATGTAGAAAAACTGTTTCATGTGAAAAATCTCATTTCATTAATAACATACAAAATGCATTCAAGTACACTTGATCCTCGCACAAGCCTATAAAATAGGTAAGGCTGGATTTGTTATAACCATTTATTAAAATGAGAAAAAATAAGGTTTAGTGAAGCTAAGTGATTTGCCAAAGATGACATAGTTTTATATTAGAAGTGGAGCTGGAATAATAATTCACATTCTCTATCTGTAGGATTTGTGTACTTCTTCTATTAGATTAATTCTCTTACATACAAAAGGATATACATCACCAACCACTCAGTTTAAGAACCTAAACATTGCCATTAATGTTGAAGGTCCTGGACTCCTGGTTTGGATATGGCTTGAGTGTCTCCAAATGTGTTGAATGCCCTTTGCTGATATTTAATACCCATTGTTGGAATTTAATCCAACTATGGTGTTTAGAGGTGGGGGTCTCTGGAGAGTGACTAGGATTAGCTATATTCATCAGAATGGAGCTGAATTCAACCATGATTGAATACTGATGGCTTTGGAGAGGGGGGCCACGGAGAAACACAGGTATGCTCCTGCATGCGATGCCCTGTGCTGTCTTGGAAATAAGAAGGCAGTCCCCACATTTGGCCTCTTAACCTTGCACCATCAGAACCATAATCCACATTGGCCTCTTCTCTACATAACCTGTGTTTGTAACAACTGAAAACAGACTAATACAATCACTATTATATCTGCCATTCAAGTAGTAACATATGGTCCAGTAGAAGAAAACTAGGTCAGAGCAATGGAAACAGGAATGCTAAGAAGAATGAAGCCAGATGCACATTTAAACACAGTGGTCAGTCCAGGCTTCATCTGAAGATATTTGAGCAAAGATTTGCAAGAGATGGTGTTAGCCATACAGAACCTGAGGCAACAGCATTCCAGACAAAGAGATTGGCAAACACAAAAGCCATAAGGAAAGAATAAGCCTACAGAATTTTAGGGACAGCAAGGAGGCTACTGTGGCTGCAATGACTGAGATGAAACAGAATAGTAGAGATGAAGTCAGACATTATAAAGGGTCAGTATGAGTTGGACTTTATATGTCATTTTAAAGATCTCTCTCTCTCTCTCTCTCTCTCTCTCTCTCTCCCTTTTTTTATTTCTTTAGACAAGATCTCCCTAAATTGACCATGCTGGGCTCAAAAAGTTCTGGGATTATAGTTCTGCACCATTGCACCCAGCCAATCTTTGGGCTTTTATTCAGAGTAATATGTAGAAGGTTTGAAGCAGTGAAGAGAAACAATTGACTTTCATTTGTAAAAACCTCTCCTCTGTTTAAATACTATGACACAATATTCTTTCTGCACATACAAATACATTTTGCTTGTTTAAAAGGAAATAAGGAAATCTCATGGGAGACAGTCCTAAGTATTTGTTTCATGCTGACAAAAACCTTTTTAAATCTAAGTTTTCAATAGAAAAAATTAAAACCATAGATAATCAGAAACAAAAATTATATAATAATTGCCCAAAGAATAGACATAGAGAGATAGATATATTCTGTTTTGTCCCTTAACAATGTACTAAGGGATTGATAGGTAGCATGATAGAGAGCTTCTCTGAGAAAAAAAACTCAGATGCTAGAATGTAACACCATAGAGAAGACCAGGTGAAAGGAGAGGAATTCTCATGACCCAGAAACAAACTAAGTAAAAAGAAAAAAAATTTAAAAAGAAGAAGCACAGACAGAGGGCTGGAGCTGGGCGTGCTTAGAGTTGGGCAACTCACAATCAAGCTGAGGTCACATCCCCACTGACAGTGGGAGTTGGTGAGCTCAAGACCCTAGGTGGGAGGAGGCACTGCAACAGGGAGTGGAAATGGTGAACCAAGCTGCATGGACTTTGGTGTGTGCTGGGAATCAGATTCCCCAGAGAGGGATGAATAGCTAGATGACATATTGGATTTGGGTAGGACAGGCTTGAATGAACAACTGAGGCAGTGTCAGTTGGCAGCTCCTGGCCCAAAGAAGATTGGTAGGATCTGCTTGGGCTGGGCCATGCCCTTGGTCAGGACGCAATAGCCAGGGACATCCACAGGGCACACACTGATGTGCTGAAAACTCTCGCTGGTTGACTGTCTTGGTGGGGAGGGGCCAGCCCACATTGCCCCTACATGCACCTTGCAGATCAACAGCAAACTGGAGAGGGGAGCACTTCCTTAGCCAGTAAGCTGCAAAAAAAATGTAAGCAATATGAAAAGGTCCTGAAACCTCCACTATTCACCTGTCTGAAAGAAACCAGAAACATGACAAGACAAGAGAAACAACAAAAAGCCTCCAACCTCTGGCCCAGGGAAAATAAGTCCAGGAGAGGTAAATACAGAGGAGATTGAAGGTAGCAAACATGCAATATCAGACACGGCCTCATCGGAAATAAAGAAATACTTCTATGACCTCATCAAATAATTTAAATCTGAAATTCTAACTCAGGTGAAGCAAGATATAAGATTAATAAAAGAAATGCTGGGCACTCCTCAAGAAGACACAAATGGAAGAATGGAGGAACCCAGGGAAAGGAGAGAAGCCTTTGATGAAGAATATAAACAAAATCTAGAGTACATGAAACAGATCCAAATAGAATATCAGGAAATTAAAAACTCCATTGAAAGCTGGCAAAATTTCTTAACAGAAACTAAAGACAGACTTTCAAAACTTGAAGATAGATATGCAATGTATGATTGGGAAAGGAAGGATCTCTTAAAAATAACAAGGAACCAGGAAGTAACAATACAAAGACTAGAAGATGACAAGAGGATTTATAACTTAATAAAATATGTGAATGAAGAAGCAGGGACAAATACAAATGAAATAAAAAGGCTAATCACAGAAATAATTCAGGAAAGCTTCCCAAGCATAGGAAATGGAAGTGATGTTCAGATAAATGAGGCATACAGAACTCCAGCCACCTACAACCAAAACAGATCTACACCCAGACATATAATAATCAGGATCCCAGAAATCCATCACAAGAACAGAATATTAAAAGCAGTCAGAGAAAACAAACAGATTACCTATAAAGGAAAACTCATCAAAATCACAGCAGACTTCTTGATGTAAACCATTGAATCAAGAAGAGCTTGGAGCAAAACATTCCAAGCCCTGAAAGAAAATAACCTCCAACCCAGATTGATGTACCCTGCAAAACTGCCTCTCAAAATTAATGGAGAGACAAGATATTTCCATGACAAAGAGGAACTGGGAGAGTTCATGACCACTAATCCAACCCTTCAAAGAATACTGAAGGATATTCTAGAAAGAGAGAAGAAAATCACCAGGATTCCAGGAACAATGGCAGAAAGGCCTCAATGAAAGGGGAAGACAGTGGAATGAAGGAGAAAAGTAAACAATGACAGAAAAATAGCATAGCAGAGATGAAGCAGAGAAGATTGCCTATATTGCTGTTTTGTCTTGACTGATTTTATTCAAATCTGGTATGCTTGAGAGTATCAAGTCTGAGAGTAGAGGCAACTACTCTGAAGATGACAAGATTCAATAGGATACCCATTCTGGTTTGATTATTAATAGTGCTATGTACTGCTAAGTTTAATTATACTATGCCTGATGATATAGACAATTTTATTGAAAATAAAAAGAGACATCATAGTAACTACCATAGATCACCTAGTATTGTGGTTTTATATGTCCTTTTCATTTCATGTTTCTCTAGGAATTGGTATTGTTGACTTGTTTTGATTTGTTTTTCCCTCTAATACAGAAAGGCTAAGTATACATGTAGAGACTTATACATGTGTAGGACTTCTAAACAGTTTACAAGAATGGATTATAGTTATTGTAAAGAAAAAAGAGAGGAAAAGAAAGTATTCTAAAGGATATAACTGCATGTATGTTTACGTGTGTAAGTAAGTGGTTATGATTAATAACCATATTACTAAGTTTTTGTTGGATAGATGAACAGAACTGATTGCAGTCTCATTGTTTAAATGTACACTTTGTATGCTTTACTTTTGTAACTTGAACCACTACTTCTAAGAGGAAAATAAGTAATTATCAGCTAGTGATTTCTTACTGGTTTTTGTTTTTGTTTTGGTTTTGGTTTTGAAATTTTGTATTATTTCTACCCCTATTCTGTTTCAAATTTTTTTCTTTAAATAATAAAAAAAAAACAATGAAATGTACTATGAAATACAATGTACTATGAAATCATTCTCATCCAAACAATTATATCTCTACATTCATTTTTCATAGGTTATACCCCATTAATATATTAATCATAGTTTATTTGAATTTATTTTGTTTTACTTAATTCTTTGTCTTTTTGAGAAAGTATCTCACTATGCAGTTCAGACTGGCCTTGAATTCATATTGTAGCTCAGGCTGGCTTTGAACTCAGTGATCCCCCTGCCTCCACCTCCCAAAGACTGGGATTACAGGCATATGCCACCATGCCAGATTACCATAATTTATTTTAAAGACATTTTCCCTCTGTACCTTAACATTTTTCCCATTTTTTGCTATTATTACCAGTATTACAACTTTTCATTTATATTTGTGTTTACTTCTTCAATTATTTACATTATATATATTTCTAAAGTGATTTTGTTAAATCTGTTTTCAAATTTTTGAGATTCTCCAGTTTTTGGAAATTTCTGCTTATTTAGTTTTCTGAAATATAGTAAAATGTATTCTTTAGACACAGTCACCCCCACACTACCAATCAACAAATCCAAGTATTACCCAAGCCTTATAGCACCAGAGACTATTTAGCAAGGTGTGGACAGAGAAAGAACAACTATCAGAAATCCTTTGGGATGTATGAATAATGGCCCTCTCCCTCAAGGAAAGCAAAACAAAGCCACGGCAAAAATTCAAGGAAAATTTTGGAGTGCTACAGCCTGCAATTCCTTAATTTCAGCATTCCACGATGATTTTTATGTCATTTGCAAACAATGGTCCATGTTATTTTACTCAGATAACATGTATTTTTCTTCTCCCTTTATGTCTTCTTTCTGAATATCCTTTAAAGTGCTGTCTCTGGAGAAAAGAATTAAAAACAAGGACAAATCTCTGGCAGAACAGTCTGATTATGTGTTCTCTGCCTTTCCTCCTAGTTTCCCCACCAGTTCATAACTCTTCAAAGAATAAAATCTCTTTACTGATACACTCATTCTCCTTAATCTGTGTGTAGTGTGATTTGGAAACATTCCTAGACCAACATGGCAAAGTAATTTGGGGCAAGTGAAAAAGAGCAACGTTGACCAAAATTCAAGCAGTCTTTCAAGATTGGCTCTGTCAGAGGAGCTGGGGACCTGAAGACACAGCTATGGCAGCAGGAACAGATAAGGGAGAAAAATCAGCACCACTTTGCCTTGCTGCACAATCCAGGTCTTGATGGTGGAAGGGATCAGGGCACAGGGATCAAAGACCAAGTTGGTTTGTGATGTGAGACCCAAATATTCTATCAATTTGGCACATGTAATTTTTAGTACTAGAGCATAGTGATCAACAGCCTGAGCATTGCAGTTAAGCAAAAGAAAAATAGAAGACCTTGTCTCAAAACTCATGCAACCCAGATGCTAGAATTTTTGCATAGCTAAAAGTAAAGAATTATTTTTCAGAAAGCCACTCTTAAAAGCAGTCACTTGGTCAGTGAAAAGAACATTGGTTTTTTTTGTTGTTTTGTTTTGGTTTTTTTGTACCAGGGATTGAACTCGCAACCTGGCACATGTGGGGCAGAGGATTATGCTGCTGAGCTAAAGTCTCAGCCACAGATTGTGATGCTTTTAAATAACTCTGTTATTTATTTTTTAGTGTCTGCTGACCTGAGAGTTCTAGTGTTTTAAAAAAACATACTGGGAATTTAACCCAGGACCTCTGCAATTAGCTACATCCCCAGCCTTATTTGTTTGTTTGTTTGTTTGTTTGTTTGTTTGTTTTGAGAAGATCTTGCTAAATCACTAGGATGTCCAGCAAGCTGGGTTTGAATTTGTAATCCTCCTGCCTCAGCCTCCCAAAGTGCTGGAATTGGAAGCATATGCTACTGTACCCAGTTCAGTGTTCTAGTCTTTAAAATAGGATGTTGATATCTGCTGCCATGAGGATTAAATGGGTAAAGGACTTGGGATAAGGCATCACACTGAACACTAATCATGACTATATTATCTTACTAATCCTTTCTAGATCATGATTTACTCATCTATAAAATAAAAGGTAGTATTTGGTGATTACTAATTTCTTCTAATTCAGTTCTAATTCAGATATATTTTAAATACTGCTATGCAAGCATGAAATCTGCACCTATGTTACAGATTTAATAGCACTTTAAATTTAAAAATATGTCTTGCTTACTTGTGATTTATTTTCAGATAAATAAAATCACAATTAAATGCAATTGTCATCATATTTAACAACTGAGACCTCAATTTGTATTTAACCCAGTGAAGTACAGAATTTACATACTCAAATACACACTGAACTCTCTTCCTCTATTCTCAATTCTTTGAGCTCATTTCCTACAATAATCTCACCTCACTCTTTTTCAGCCTGGTTAGTCTCCTTGATATTCTCTAGAATGCCAAGTCCAGCTCCTGGGGAAGAAGAAAAGTCTCTGCAAACACAAATTATGTCCAAAGGGGTTTGGCAGCTCCAGGAAGAAACAATAGATAAGGTTAGTAGTGCTAGCCTCAAGAAAAACACACAGGTACCATAAGTTTCAAACAAAGTATGAAATTTTACACATTCTGCATGGCAGGCCAGAGTAGGAGAAATCCATGGCAGCAACTGCCATATTTCAGAGTGATTAATCAGGAGCCATTCAGGGAAGGAGTTAGTTTTTAAGACTGAGCTACTTTGGCTGCCAGAAGGCCCTTTCCTCCATGTGCCCAGTGCTCGGCAGAGAGAACCAGGAGAAGGCCCACCCCTGCCTGCTGGGCCCCACCATCAGAAGGCCCTTTCCTCCACACATGCAGCGTGGGCCAAAGGAGACAGACAGATCCACCTCTGCTCACTGTGCACCGCCACCAAAAGGCCACATCCTACAGGCAGCCAGTGTGGGCAGAGAAACAGCAGATCCACCTTCACCTTCAGGGAGCTGCAACTGGAAGGCTCCTTCCTGCAGGCAGCCAGCAGGAGCAGAGACACAGAACCAGGTAATCCGTGGGCATCCATAGGCCACCATCTGAGGCCCTTGGTTCCCTCAGATAGGCATCACCCACTAGCAGAATCAGACAAACACATCCCTGTATGTCTGCCACCATCGTGAGCATCCCAGTATAGTCACACAGGCTGAGAGGAGCAGTCCCACCTACATGCACCCCTGATCATCAGTGAAGCCCCAGTGTAGCTGCATAGCTCTGGAGAAGCCCACTCCACACCCTGCTACCACCCTGTAAATCTGGAATTAGAGGAACCCAGGTGCCTGTCCCTGCTTAGGAGCAGCCAACATGGGAAGTACCTGGGACCCCACAACCACCTTGTTGGGAAGAACTCAGGAGACTGTGAAAAGTAAGGAACAAAAGGCCACACACACTAAGTATGGGAGATACAGTCATGGAATAAAACGAAAGTCACACACCTGAAATCCCTGACAGGATAGCAACTGAAGCAAGGAAACAACTTCATGAGATTGTAAAAGCAGTCAAATCAGAAATAATGTCTCAGGTAAAAGAAGAAATCACAAAGAATTGTTCATCAGGTCTAAAGAAGACATAGACAATAACAAGGAGCATAGGAAAATAATGGAAACCTTGAATGAGTGTAGAAAGGAATTACAATGCATGAAACAAATTCAAAGAGAGATTCAGGAAATTAAAAATTCAATTGAAAGCTGGCAAAAACCACTTGAAAGAGACTGAAGATAGACTTTCAAACCTTGAAGATAGTATTGCAGCTAGTGATTGTGAAAGGAAAGATCTCTTAAAAATAACATGGAATCAGGAAATAACAACTCAATGGCTGCAAGATGATGCAAAGAAGCATAATTTAAGAGTGATAGGTATCAATGAAGAAGCAGGAGTCAACATAAATGAAATTAAAAGGATATTCACAGAAGTAATAGAAGAAAACTTCCCAAACAATGGGAAATGGATCTGGCATGCAGATAAGTGAGGCATATAGGACCCCAGCTAGCTAAAACCAAAGTAAATCTACACCCAGACATACAATAATCAAGATCCCACAAATTCGGCACAAGAACAGAATATTAAAAGCTGTTAGAGAAAAGAGACAGAACACCTATAAAGGAAAACCAATCAGAATCACAGACTTGTCAACACAAACCATCAAGTCAAGAAGTTTGGAGTTAAGTGTTTCAAACCCTGAAAGAAAACAACTTCCAACCCAGATTGATCTACCCAGCAAAACTATCTTTCAAAATTGATGGAAAAATAAGATACTTCCATGATAAAGAACAACTGAAAGAATTCATGGCTACCAAACCAACCTTACAAGAAACACATCTAACTGGAAAGGAAATTTATAGACTGAAAATTAAAGGAGAGAAACCAATTGTTTCATGTAATAGGAGACCAAAAAAGCAAGAGTAACTTGCCCATCAACTGCAGAATGGATAAGAAAGATATAGTATTTTCATGGAGTGGAAAGCTACCCAGCTATAAAGTAGAATAATCTTAAGGCTCCTATAGGTAAATAGACGCAACCAGTGATCATGTTCATGGCTGAAACAGTTCATACTTATACACATGAACCCTAGAATAAGAAACAAAAGGATTTCACGGGATCCAAAAGCAAAATAGTTCATGTAAGAGCCCAGGGGAGGAAACACCTGGGAGGGAAAGGTGGAAACTACTGTCAATTTCTTATTGTCTTATCTTGAACTCTTATAGTGTTTATACAATTTTGTTAAGGTTTGACTTTTTTCTATCTTACTTTGTTAGATTTTATGCTATTGGATGGTAGGGGCAGCTATTTTGAATATAATGGGATATTTTAGGGTAATCATGTTTTCCTATTATATTGCTTTGAAGTCTTATAATGCTTTCATTCATTGGTTTGATGGGTTTTATTCTGTTTTGTGTGATTTTATTATGTGTGATGGTATGAACAGCTATTTTGAAGAAAACAAGACATTATGGCAGCCATTGCTGATTTACTATCATCTTGCTTTGAAGTCCTACCATGCTTTTGTTCTTCTGTTTTGATTGGTTCTATCCTGTTGCATTTTATTTGATTTTATTATGTGAGATGGTATAAATAAATAAAATTTTTTAGGAAAATGAGATATTATAGTAGCCATTGTTCATTTCCTGTTATTTGGTTTTGAAGTCTTATAATGCTTTCATTCTTTTGAATGGTTTTATAGTATTTTGTTATGTTTGATATTGTTGTGTATGAAGGTATGCTCAACTATGTCAAAGAAAAGAGACATTATGGTAGCTACTGTTGATGACCAGCTGTCTTGTTGTGAAGTGCTGTATTGCTTGCATTGTTCTGTTCTGATTTGTGTTGTTCTGTTCTCTTTTGTTTTATTCTCTTTAAAATAAAAAAAATTTTAAAAAGACTGAGATACTTTGAAATAATCCCATCCACACTATCAGATCATACTAGAGTGAAACTAGAAAGCAATAGTACAGAAGAAGGAGGAGAAGGAAGAGAAAGAGAAGAAGAAGAAGAAGAAGAAGAAGAAGAAGAAGAAGAAGAAGAAGAAGAAGAAGAAGAAGAAGAAGAGGAGGAGGAGGAGGAGGAGGAGGAGGAGGAGGAGGAGGAAGAGGAGAAAGAGAACCATGGCAAAAAAACAATATTGAAAACTCAGTGGATCTCAGGAAATAAATTTTTTTTAAACTTCCCAGAATCAAATAACAATAAAAGCACAACATGCCAAAATTTATGGGACACAATGAAAGCAGTTCTAGAGAAAGTTTATAATTATGAATTCACACATTTAAAAAGCTAACCCATCCCAAATAAATAATCTAATAATGCATTCTAAGTCCTAGGAAAACAAAATTACTTCTAATCCAAAACTAATAGAAATAAATTATAGAGCAAAGCAGAAATTAGTGAAATTGAGGTTAAAAAAACTACAAAGAATCAATGAGTTCAAAGAGTTGCTTCTTTGAAAGAACAAACAAGATTTATAAACCTTCAACAAAACTTACCAAAAAGAAAAGAAAAAACTCCATATCAATGCAATTAGAAATAAAAAACATGAAGTCACCCACCACCACCAAAACTCAGAGAATTATAAGAAACTACTTCAAAAATGTATATGCCAGGCTAGGGATTTGGCTCAGTGGTATAAACATCTGTCTGGGAAGTACAAGGTCATGAGTTTGATTCCCAGTATAAAAAAAAAAATAAATAAATAAATAAATAAATAAATGTGCATTCCAGCCAGGCATGGTGGTGCACATCTGTAATCCCAGCATTTGGGAAGCTGAGGCAGGAGGATCATTGCAAGTTTGAGACTGGCTTGGGCTATAAAGTGAGCTCAAGGCCAGCCTGAACTGCATAATGAGACCATGTCTCAAAAAGGCAAAAAAAATGTATATTCCAATAAGTTAGAGAACTTAGAAGAAATAGAGAAATTCTTAGACACCTATGAATTTCCAAAATTGCCTTTAGATATAGACCAATTAAAGGTAACAAAATACATGGATTAAAAAAAACTCTACAATCAAAAAAAGCTCAGGACCTGACAGATTCACTCCAGAATATAACCAAAACCTCAGGGAAGATCAAATGTCAACACTATATAAACTCTTCAATGAAAATCAAATGGAAAGAAGTACTGCCAAGCTCATTTCTGGAAGCTGTCATTACTTTGATACCAAAACCAGACAAGGACTTAACAAAATAAACTTCAGGCCAATCTCCATAATGAACAACAATTTCTCACAAGATACTGGCAAACAGATGCAAAAGTTCATTAAAAAGATGATAAATTATAACAAGCTTGGCTTTATCCTAGGAATGAAAGAATGATTTAACATACAAAAATCAATAAATTGTATCCAAGATGGCTGACTGTGTGGTAGCATGATAAAGAGCCTCTCTGAAAAAAAAAAACAACTCAGATGCTGGAATCTGACAACATGGAGAAAGCCAGACAAAAGGAGAGGAATTCTCATGACCCAGGAAGAAACTGAGGAAAAAGAAAAAGAAAAAAAAAGAAAGAAGAAGAAACAGGGATGGAGGGCTGGAGCTAGACAAGCTCCAGTCACTGTACCAGCATGTCTTAGAGTCAGGTGTCTCACGATCGAGCTGAGATTGCATCCCTGCCAAGAGCAGGGATTGGTGAGCTTGAGACCTTCGGCTGGAGGAGGCACTGTGGCAGGGAATGGAAACAGCAAATTGAGCTGCATGAACTTTGGTGAGTGACGAGAACTGGATTCTTCAGAGTGGGAGGAAGTGACGAGAACTGGATTCTTCAGAGTGGGAGGAACGGCTAGATGACATTTTGGAGTTGGGCAGGGCCAGCTTGAATCAAAACCCGAGGTGGCATCAGTTGACGACTCCTGGTCCAAAGAAGATTGGTGGGATCTGCTTGGGCTGGGCCAGGCCCCTGGTTGAAACCCAATAGCCAGGGACAAGGCTGTTCTGAGCCAGTGGCATCCCCAGGGAACACACAAACTTGCTGAAGCATCCACTGGTTGACACAAGGGGAGGGGCCGGCTCACAGCATGCACCTCACAGATCAGCAGCGGACAGGGTTGGGGGCAGGACTTCCTTAGCCAGTGTGGTGCAGAAAAAACTGTAAGCAATACGAAAGGCCTGGAGACCTCCACCACCCACCCATCTGAAGGAGGCTGGAAACATGACAAGACAGAGAAACAGTAAAAGGCCTCCAACCACTGAACCAGGGAAAGTGAGTCCAGTGGAAGTAAATGCAGCAGAGGATGAGGGCAGAAGACCTGTAATATCAGAGACAGCCTCATTGGAAATAAAGAAATACTTCCATGACCTCACTGATGAATTTAAATCTGAAATTCTAACTTAGGTGAAGCAAGATATAAGAAGATTAATAAAAGAAATCCTGGGTAATCCTCAAGTAGACACAAATGAAAGAATGAAGGAACCCAAAGAAAGGAAAGAAGCCTTTGATAAATATAAACAAAATCTAGAATATATGAAACAGATCCAAAGAGAATATCAGAAAATTAAAAACTCCATTGAAAGTTGGCAAAATCTTTTAACAGAAACTAAAGACAAACTTTCAAAACTTGAAGATAGATTTGCAACACATGATCGCAAAAGGAAGGATCTCTTAAAAATAAAAAGGAACCAGGAAGCAACGATACAAAGGCTAGAAGATGACAAGAGGATTTAGAACATAAGAATAAAATATGTGAATGAAGATGTAGTGACAAATACAAATGAAATAAAAAGTCTATTCACAGAAATAATTAAAGAAAAGTCCCAAAACAGAAGTGAAGTTCAGATAAATGAGGCATACAGAACTCCAGCCACCTACAACCAAAACAGATCGACACCCAGACATATATTAATCAAGATCCCAGAAACCAATCACAAGAATAGAATATTAAAAGCAGTCAGAGAAAAGAAACAGATTACCTATAAAGGAAAACTCATCAAAATCACAGTGGACTTCTCAATGCAAACCATCAAATCAAGAAGAGCTTGGAGTGAAATATTCCAAGCCCTGAAAGAAAATAACTTCCAACCCGGAATAATGTACCCTGAAAAACTGCCTCTCAAAATTAATGGAGAGACAAGATATTTCCATGACAAAGAGGAACTGGGGGAGTTTGTGACCACCAAATCCAACTCTGCAAATATTGAAGGACATTCTAGAGAGAGAGAAGAAAATCACCAGGGTTCCAGGAACAATGGCAGAAAGGGCTCAATGAAAGGGGCAGACAGTGGAATGAAGGAGAAAAGTAAACAAACAACAATGACAGAAAAATAGCATAGCCAAGATAAGACAGAGAAGATTGGTTGTATCACTGTCTCATCTTGACTGATTTTATTTTAATCTGGTATGCCTGAGAGTATCAAGTCTGAGAGTAGAGGCAACTACTCTGAAGATGACAAAATTCAACCGGATACCCATTCTGTTTTGATTGTTAACTGCCTTTGAAGTCCTATAATCTCTCCAATGTTTAGATTTTATTAATAGTGTAATGCAATGCTAGGTTTAATTATACTATGCTTGACGATATAGACTATTTTACTGAAAACAAGGGACATCAGAGTAACTACTGTAGATCACCTGGTATTGTGGTTTTATATGTCCTTTTCATTTTGTGTTTCTCTAGGAATTTGTATTGTTGACTTGTTTTGATTTGTTTCTCTCTCTAATACAGAAAGGCTAGGTATACATGTAGAGACTTATACATGTGTAGAACTTCTAAGTAGTTTATGAGAATGGATTATAGTTATTGTAAAGAAAAAAAAGAGAGGAAAAGAAAGTATTCTAAAGGATATAACTGCATGTATGTTTGGGTGTGTGAGATTGATAACCATGTTGCTAAGTTTTTGTTGGATGGATGAACAAAACTGATTGCAGTCTCACTGTTTAGATGTCCACTTTGTACACTTTACTTTTGTAACTTTAACAACTACTTCTAAGAGGAAAATATGTAATTATCAACTAGTGATTTCTTACTGGTTACTATTTTTGTTTTTTTATTTTGTTTTGTTTTTGAAATTTTGTATTATTTCTACCCTCTTTCTGTTTCAAATTATTTTCTTTAAATAAAAAAAATAAAATAAAAAAATTTTAAAAATCAATAAATCATTACATAAGCAGAGATAAGCACAAAACTCACATCATCTCAATAAGTTCAGAAAAAGCCTTTGACAAAATCCATTCACAATAAAAATGCTGACAACAGTAGACCTAAAAGGATCTTAATTGAATTTGATAAAAAACTATGACAACTCACCACCAACACCACACTAAATGGGGAAAAACTGAAAGTGTTTCCTCTAAAATCAGGAACAAGAAAAGAATGTCCATTATCACCAAATCTTTTTTAATTTAGTGCTTGAAACTTTAGCCAGAGCCATTAGGTAAGAGAAGAAAATTTTTAAAATACACACAAGAAAGAAAGAAGTCTATTTGTATGACATGATCCATTACATAGAAGACCCCAAAGACATTTGATTGAGGCATGTAGAACTCTAATTAGCAATGACCAAAAAATAAAACTACACAAAAACATATAATAGTAAAGAGTACAGAAATTTGACATGAAATGAATATAAAAAGCTGTTAGAAAAAAGAGACAAATCACCTATAAAGGAAAACCCATAAGAATCACAGCAGCCTTCTGAACTCAAATCCTCAAGTCAAGGAGAGTTTGGACTTAAGTATTTCAAATCCTAAAAGAAAACTATCAGGGTCTTGGCCTAACTCCAATCTCCTAAATGAGTCAATGGCCAACAGCTTAGATAAGAGACCAGTAGTATGCTTTTGGAACATCCAGAAAATTCAAAACTTGCACAGAGAGTTCGACTCCCTGTGAGTAAAGACAAAGAAATTCTTCATATAGTCTATATTTATGTGGTTTTTAAACAAAAGAAGGGGATCCTGAGGCAAGCATAGGAACTGAGCAGGACCTCAGGAGTCAGTTCAAAGACTTCTCTAAGTGGTAAATTTTTCCAGTTAAGAAAACTTTTTGACCTCTAATTTGGCAACTTTTTACTTGGAATAGAGTGTGTCAGGAGCCCATGTCCTTGGCTGCCTCAGCTGTTGTGTTTATCTTGACTTCAGAGCACTATTCATATGCTCTTTTCCAATACAGCCAGAGGTTCCTAGATTCACCAACTTATCCCTATACAGCCCAGTCTCCAACAGAAAACAACTTCCAACCCAGATTGACATATCCAGAAAACTCTTTCAAAATTGATGGAGAAATAAGATACTTCCATAACAAAGAACACCTGAAGAAATTCATGACCACAAAACTGACAATGAAAAACTTTCTAAAGGACATTCTAGAAAGAGATAACAAGCACTACAACTCCATGAACTCCAAAAGAATGAATCTACCAGGCAAAACAAATAATTTACAGACATGGAGAAAAAGGGAACCAACAACAGGAAAATAACATGACAAGGATAAGTCAATACATAGCAGTCATAATGATTAATCTATATGGTCTCAATTCACCAATCAAAAAAAAAAGACTGACAGAATAAATTAAGAAGCAACATCCAACAATATATGAGAAACATGCTTGATTCAAAAAGAAATTCATAGATTTAAAGTCAAAGATGAAAAACAATACTCCATGCAATAGGAACCTAGAAAAAGACAGACGCAGCTATTTTATTTGCAGAAAAAGTAAACTTCAAGCCAAGACTGATCAAGACATCCAAAGGTGACTATATTCTTGTAAAGGGGACAATTCAAGAAGAAGAGATAACAATTATAAATACATATGCACCAAATACCAGTACAAAAAAACATGAAAAATCAAATGAGCACTAATATAATCGTGATAGGGGACCTCAATATCCCACCATCACAAATAGATAAATCAACTAGACAAAAAAATCAATAAATAAATATCAGAGCTGGAAAAATGGACTTAGTAGATGTCTACAGAGTATTCCACTTCACCATATCAGAATATACATTCTTCTCAGTTGCATATGTGGTGTTCTCCAAAATAGACCACAATTTACCTCTTAAAACATGATTAGGTAACTGAAAAAGGGTTGCGATTATCCCATTCATATTATCAGAAAATGATGCAATGAAACTGGAAATAAATGGCAAAAGAATCCACAGAAACTTCATAAACACATGGGAATTAAATAAAACTTTCCTGAAAACCTATGAGTCACAGATGAAATTAAAGAAAAAATTGGACAGTTGCTACAACTAAACAATAATGCCAATACAACATATCAGAAATAATTAAACACAATGAAACCGGTCCTATAAGAGATATTTATAACAGTGAATTTTCATATCAGAAAAGTAGATCAACCTCAAATAAATAACCCAAATTTGACCTTGAATCTTTTAGAAAAAGAAGAGCAAGAGAAGCCCGAAATATATGTAGGGGAGGAAATTATAAAGGTCAGAGTAGAAATTAATGCAACTGGGACTAAGAAAATGATACACAAAATTAATTAATTGAAGAGTTGTTTCTTTTAAAGATTAAATGAAATTGAGGAACTCTTAGCCAACCTTATCAAAAAAAGGAAAGAAATGACTCAAACCCATGCAATTAGGAATGAAAAGGGTGAAGTCACAACAGATCCTGCAGAAATCCAGAAAATCATCAATATCTACTTCAAGAACTTTTCTAATAACATGAAAAACACAGAGAAGATTCCTAGATACATATAAATTACCAAAGCTGAATCAAGAAGATATAAAAATTCTAAATAACCCAATATTAGTCAATGAAATTGAAGGTATAATTTAAAAAATAGTAACAAAGAAAAATACAGATCCAGATAAATTCACTGCTGAATTATTCAAGAAGTTTAGATAAGATCTAATGTTGGTACTTCTCAAACATTTTAATAAAATTGGAAATGAATAAATACTCCCAAATTCATTTCTGGATACAACATCACCCTGATACCAAAACCAGATAATTCAATGTAAAAAAGAGAACTACAGGCCAATCTCTAAACATAATTTAAACATAAATGCAAAAATCCTCAGTAAGGTACTAGCAAACAGAATGCAGCAATAAGATATTGGCAAAAAAAATTATCAAGAAGTTTAGATACCATAACCAAGTAGGATTCATCCCCTCAATGCAGGGATGGTTCAACATACACAAATCAATAAATGTAATAAATCATATTAACAGAACCAACGTCAAAAAACCATATGATCATTTCAAGAGGTGCGTAAAAAAAAACCCATCTGACAAAATCCCACACTCATTCATGATAAAAAGCCCACAGAAAACTGGAATAGTCTTTATTTCAATCTAATAAAAGCCATCAATGACAAACCAACAGCCAACATAATACTAAATGGGCAAAGACTGGAAGCTTTTACCTGAAAGTCTGGAACAAGAAAAGATGACATTCACTATCACCACTATTATCTAATATAGTTCCAGACTATTAGCCAGACCAATTAGACAAGAGAAACAACAGGAATAAAGATAAGAGATGAAGAAGTTAAATTATCATTATTTTCAGATACGCACACTACATAAAAGACCCCAAAACCTCCACCAAAAGACTTGCAAATTAAATAACCAAATTCAAAAGTATATCTGGAATCAAAATCAACATCCAAAAATCAATAGCCTTACTATACACAAATAACAAACTCACTGAGAGAGAGATTAGGGAAATAACACCTTTCATAATAGCATCCCAAAAAAATGAAATACCTATCAATCTATCAAAGGAAGTAAAAGAACTTTACATTGAAAACTACAGTATTCTAAAAAAGGAGATCATGAGCCAACAGTAACTGTGGACCAGGAGGAGAAACAAGATGCGCCCTTCCCAAAAGCCAGCTGCACCAGGAGGAGAAATAGGAAGTACTCTTCCTGTGTGCTGAGCCAGCCAGTGTGCAGGCTGAGAGACAAGTAGAGCTGAGCCCCCTCACCCCTCAAGCAAATGGCTGATTCAGAGGAACACAGGCTGAGTTGATAGTAACTGAGGTACAAAAGCAAAATGTTTATATGGCTTAACTGACTTTGTAGGCCTAAAGCTGGTAGTCTGCGCATCTATTTAGAGGATAACAACATGCAATAGCACCCATGGGGGATTTTCTTCTGTCTTGTTTTTGAAATCTAATACTGTTTTCATTATTCTGTTTTGTTTCATTTTATTGTTTTGTTTTATTCAATATTTTGTTTTCATTGGTTTTATTCTGTTCTGTTTTGTTTGATTTTATTGTTTGATGGTATGGGTAGCAATTTTGAAGATAACAAGAGGCATGGTTATAATGGTTAGTTTTGTATTATTCTGTTCTAAAGTGCTTTATCACTAGTCAATTTACAGAATGAGAGAAAATTTTTCTAGCTACTCTTCTGATACTTCTGATAAAGGACTAATATCGAGACTAAATAAAGAACTCAAAGAAATTGATCCCTAGACAACAAATGACCCAATCAAAAAATAGACAAAAGAATTGAATTGACATTTCACAAAAGAAGAAGTATAAATGACTGAGAATATACAGAAAAAGATATTCAACATATTTAGCCATTAGGGAAATGCAAATCACAACTTTGAGTTTCCATCTTAACTTTGAATGGTTATCATCAAGAATATATACACACATATACAAATGAATACTGGTGAGGATGGGGTGGGGAGCCTTCCTGCATCAACTAGTACTAATAGGAATATCAACTAGTACACCCACTATTGAAATTAGTCTGGAGATTCCTCAAAAAAACTAAGCACAGAAATATTATTTGACCTAGTTACACCTCTTGTGAATATATTCTTGAAAGAATTAAAGTTATCACATGCATAACCATACATACATACACACCTATGTCTATAGAGGTATATGATTCACAATTACTAAGTTCTTAAACATCTTAGAGGCCTGTCGACAGATGAATGGATAAAGAAAATGCAGTATATATACACAAGGCATGATGGTTGATTGATTCTGTCAACTTGAGTACGTAACACCCAACTAAATTAGATCAGCATGGTTCTGGATGCAAAGGGCCCACGCTAGGGAGGATTATCACCAGGATGGTATAAAAAGGGAAATGAAGAAGGATTGTTTCTATTTTCTTTGGAGTAGCTCCAGCCTTTGCTTTCACACCAGACATCCTCTCTGGCCTCCGTCTCAGACTCCAGCCTCCAGCACCAAGCCAGCAGCCTTCCTGTGCAGATTCTGTGGCATACTTATTCAAACTCACACAGAATGCTACACTTAGCTCCCCGCCTTTTACTGGATCCTTTGGATCCCCAGAGTGCAGACAGACCTTTTGCACTTTTCTGCATTTGACTCTATGGGTGGCCATTGTAAGCCAATTCTGTAAATTCTTATATGTTTGTGTATGCTGCATTAATCTGTTTTTTCTATAAGCACTGACTGACACAGATTTTAGTACTTGGAGTGACTCTAGAGAAACAGGATTATAAAGATGAAAATGTTTAATGGCTTTAGGGATTCCTGGAGTTGGCTCTCTAATTTGAGACTTAAAGACACCATGGCCTCTCTTTCTTATACTGTGGGGAATACTGGTCATCCTTGGTGACAACTATTTAAAGTAATCCTCAATGTAGATCCATCTGATTATCCTAATTCACCATTCATAAGATGTTAGGAATTTAGCAACTACATACATAAAACTTCTGAATATTTTTGTCCAAGTGGGAAATATAATGATGCTGTCTGGTCGGTCTTAGAATCTCTGGACAAACTAGTTAAGAAAAATAATGAGCTTAAAACATCCATAGGAAATCTAAAGTCTCCTGACTATGAAGACAAATTAATAAAGGCAAATTAAGAGCTCAAAGATTCAAATTCCCAGCTCCAGGGACACATAAAAAAATTTTAAAGTGTCTAAGTGTGTCCTGAAAGGAGATCTCTCCTTTAGCTACAGAACCAAAGTTGCAGAAACCTACTTCAAATCACAGTAACAGGAAATCATGGCCCCTGAACCAGTTCCCAGATTTGAGTCAGTTTACAGACTCAGAACTCCTTTAATGAAGGGGAAAGTGGGTCCCTTTGGAGAAGGACCCTGATGCTTTATATTTCCTGTGGATGTTTTAAGCTCATTATTTTTCTTCACTAGTTTGCCCAGAAATTCTAAGACCAACCAAAGAGTATCATTATATTTTCCACTCTGCCAAAATTTTCAAAATTTATATATTCAATCATTCTCTCACCCTTCCCCAAAGAGATCTCATGCCTCTAAGGAAATAAGCTAAAAACAAAGTTACAGGGTTGGCAGGGGTGACTGACCCAGACTGTCAAGAGAAATTGGACTATTACTCCACAATGGAGGAAAGGAAGAGTATACTTAGAGTACAGGAGATCTCTCAGAGTGCCTCCTAATAATACCATGCCCAAGTCAATGGGAAAGTACAACAACCCAATCCAGGCAGGATGACAAATCATCCAGAACCATCAGGAACAGAGGTAGAGGTCATCCTACCAAGGAAAGAATCAAGATCTGCTGAGGTTCTTGCTGAAGGCCAAGGGAATACAGAATGGGTAGTAAAAGATTGTTCTAAATATCAGCTATGATCCCATGAACAGGTACAGAAATGAGGATTGTAATTGTAATAGCACAGTAACTGTAATAATCCCAATATAACATAATAGATTTAATATTTGTTCTTAAATATTATTAAACCTATGTAATAACATTCAAATTATGAAACGTTAAGAGTAAGCATGATTTAAAGAAAATTTGCCTTCTGTTCTGGGAAAGGAATTAGTGAGTGTCCTTTTGTATACAGGATAATTATAACACATTAGGTATAATTATGAACTTGTCTTTATAACTGGAGACTATGGCTAGCAAAAAGCCTTTTCAAGCTGACAAGTGGTGGATTATAATGGCTGAATGATTGTGTCAACTTGAATAACCACATTGGTTCAACATTGTTCTGGGTGTGGAGGGCCCACCCTAGAAAAGATTATCAACAGAATGGTAGAAAAAAGAAAAAAATAAAGAGGAAAGGATTGCTTCTGTTTTCCTTGGAGTCTTTGCTTTCACAATGCATGTCATCTTCTGACTTCTAGCTCAGACCCCTCAGCCTCCAACACCGACCTTTCAATATTCCTGTGCAGACCCCTCACCTTCCATCATAGACCCTTTGGCCTACCAACTGATTTATATGGGACACTGCTCTGAGCTCCAGCCCTTTGACTGGAACTTTTGGATCGCCAGTGGGCAGACAGACCTTTTTCATTCTTCCACACATGACTCTGTGGATAGCTACTGTAAACCAATTTTGTAAATTCTTTTATATTTGTATACATTTCATTAAGTCTGTTTTTTTTAGTAAACACTAATACACAAGAATTGTTCAGTCTTGAAAGAAAATGAAATCATGTCATCTGCATGAGAATGGATGGAACTCAAGATCGTTATGCTGAGTAAAATCAGTCACACTCAGATTGCATGTTTTCTCTTATGAGAAACCTAACATACAAGTAAATTAAGGAATAAATAAAATATAACTAAATAAAAATAAAATAAATGAGAGATGATAGGAAACTAGATGGAAGATTCTTGGAGAACAGGAAGATGATCACAGGAAAAGAGAGGTGGGTAAAGGGATTGAAAATAATCAAACTATATGAATGAACTAGTTTCCAAAAATTAGCATCATTATTCTGTATTACAAATATGCACTAATAAAAAATTTTAATTCACATGCATTTGTTTTGTTTCATTTTTCCAGTGCAGCTAGGGAGTCAAACCTAGAGCTTCATACATGCTGGGCAAGTGCTCTACCACTGAGCTAAACCCCAAGTCCTCCTTGATTCATGTATTATGTTCTAAAATCAAGCAGATAAATATACAGCCACTTATTTACTGGAATATCCTAAAGAACAATCACTGTTATGGAGTGAAAAACATTTTGCAGTTTCTGATTGAAAAAGGGCATGAGCATCAGTAAATTACAAATGAATAGTGGAACCAAAAGTTTTATAGGTTAGATCTAAAATAAACTCATCCAAAAGAAATTAAAGCTTTAAAAACTGCTTATTTCTGTCATCTATATAGCAGTTGAGGAAGTCACAGTCTCAAATCATGTGAGCATATTTTGCTGTGCTGTACACACAATATTTTGAGATTTGTAATACCCAACACATTATTTTGTTCATAAATAATATGCCTAATGAAAGAATTGAATGCATATATGAATGAATTAAATTACAGAAAGAGCAAAAAAAGGTAACAAAAACACTGAAGATAGAAATACAAAAAGGATAATATCAGCAATATAATAAAATGACAACTGAGAAATGTGTAATTTATCTATACTACTTCTATATCATTTATTCTTGTGTTTTTAAACTCTACTTACATTTAGAACAAAAGAAACTTTAAAGTTATGGTAATTTTCTATGCTGAAATTTCTAAAAACATGATAATTTGTATTATTTGACATATTTTAAAAGAAATTATGTCACATCAAAAATGACTGAAGATGTTCCCATTTTAACATCAGTGTATGTTAGGTATCCTTGTGCCTTGTAACACATTCTTTTATTTTGTTGCTGTTGTCACTGTTGTTTTGATTTTTAAGTGTTCAGTGATATGCTGAGATATTGTATAAAATGTCATATTTCATTTCTCAAGTATATGAACAAATAGTGTTACATATGAACAGCTTCAAAGTAAAATGGTATACAAATGTCTTTGCAAAGAGTAATGAATGCCCTCTAGTGTTTCTTGCTAGAATACCTGTTTTAATAACAGAAATATACATTAAATTCATAAACAATAGAAGTTGAATGAGTAAAATGTTTTACATGTTATCAAAAAATGCAAGAAGCAAGACATGTTTTCCTATTTAAATCTGTGAATATTATTATGATGTATACACAGTGGTGTAAAAATCAGTTTTTCTTATAGTCTTAAAAACCATGTTGGCAGGACCTGGGAACTCCAGCCAGAGGTGCACACGGGGCTGGGCTAAACCCAGGCCCCTCCTGCCAACTCCGGCCATCTCCACAGATCACCTCAGAGGGACCCAGGAACTCCAGCCAGAGGTGTGCATGGGGTCAGGCTAGACCCAGGCTGCTGCTGCAACTCCCGCAGTCTCTGCAGATAAACTTGCAGGACTCAGGAACTCCAGCCAGAAGCCAGACTAGACCCAGGCCCCTCCTGTGACTCCTGCCATCTCCACTGACCACCTCACGGGACCCGGGAACTCCAGACAGAGGTGCCCACAGGGCTGAGTCAGAACCCAGCCCCTCTCATGACCCACAGTCCTTGCCACCCACCTCAGGACCTAGGAACTCCAATCCATGATGAGCACCCCCACAGTCCCACCACTGCCATCAGGGATTCCCCCCACCTCCTGGACCTAGCATTGCTGTTGATCTTCAGTTCCCACACTTCCCCCCAAAACCTTGGACTGCAGTGGGTTAACCATGCAGTATTGAGGGGAGACTCATTAAGAAGAACTCCAGAGGCTTCCACCAGTGAGGTGACTTTGCCCCTAAAATAGGAATAGAGTTTGCCACCTTCAGTGGGTAAACAGGAGCAACAGAGAAGCCCCCTCCAGAAGTAGGCCATAGGTGAGCTTGGCAAGTGGGTGGGTGAGTCCTTCCACCACACAGAAAATATCAGGTAGCTTGAGGAGGGTGCAAACAAGACCTCTCCCAATCTGGAGAAAATTAAGGAGGCCTATGGGACACCTAGAGACACAGTAAGGTCCCACCTGAGACAAACACTATAAACAGGGAGATCTGGTGACTGAACAACATGAAGACATAATAAAAGCAGGAACTAGGGGTTGATTTCCAGTAATACTCCTCAGTTTGTAAGCCTAGGAAAACTTAGGACTCTCCCAACAGGCCCTGCAGGGGGAATTCAGGTGAATGGCCCACCTCTTCACTGTGGGACCCAGCCAGTGGACAAACATCAACTTTACAATGCGACCCCAAGACACACACTACCAACAATTGACACTAGTGGGATTGAAGGACCAAATATTAACCCAAAATAGAAAAATGGAAAAAGGAAAAAGCAAAATGCAATCTCAAACATCTAGTCCACCAGAAGGAAGTACAGAAGATATTGAAATAGAGGGCTTCAAAATTAACACACTGAAAATCTCTGAAAAGATAGCAAGTGAAATAAAAAAACAACTCCTTGAGGCTATAGTGGAAATCAAATTAGAAGTACACTCTCATGTAAAGACAGAAATAACAACCTTAGTAAAGGAGTTGCTGAACACAGCTAAAGAACAAATAGAGAAAAAAGTACAGGAGCATGGGAAATTGATTTAAACCTTGAATGAACAATATAGAAACCAAGCAGAATTCATGAAACAAACTCAAAGAGACATCCAAGAAACAAAAAAATTCTACTGAAAGCTGGCAAAACTGTTTAAATGAAACTGAGGATAGGATTTCAGACCTTGAGATCACAATTAGTGATCATGAAAGGATAAAACTTTTAAAACTAACAAAGCAGCATGAAATGACAACTCAGCTTCAAGATGATGCCAAGAAAAATAATATAAGATAAATAGATATTAGTGACGATGCAGGAGGCAATGCAAATGACATAACTAAAATATTCACAGAAGTAATAGCAGAAAATTTCCCAAACATGGGGGAAAAAATCTGATATGCAAATAAGTGAGGCATATAGAATGCCAAACAATAACAACCAATGTAAATCTACAGCCAGACATATAATAATTAAGATCTCAGACATGCAGCATAAAAACAAAACACTAAAAGCTGTTAGAGAAAAGACACAACTCACCTATCAAGGAAAGCCCATTAGAATCGTGGCAGACTTTTCAGCACAACCCTCAAGTCAAGATGAGCTTGAAGTGAGGTATTTCAACTCCTAAAAGAAAACTTTCAACCTATACTGATGTACCCAGCAAAACTTCCATTCAAATTTAATGGAAACAAGATACTTCCATGACAAAGAACAACTGAAGAAATTCATGTCCACCAAACCAACCCTAGAAAGAGTTTAAAAGACATACTAGAAAGAGATAAAAATGACCACAATTCCCAGAACAACAGCATAAAGAAACCACCAGTTAGGACAAGCAATTTAAGGGGAAAAGCAGAAAATAAACAACTGGAACATAACATGGCAAAGTCTAGCCAGTACATATCAGTGATATCCATAAATGTAAATGGCTTCAATTCACCTATCAAAAGAAATAGAGTTGACAGAATGGATCAAGAAACAGGATCCCTCAATATGCTGTATACAAGAACCACATCTGGCCCACAAGGAAACTCATAGATTAAAAGTCAAAGGATGGAAAACAGTATTCCATGCAACAGGAACCCAGAAAAAAATCAGGGGTAACTATTCCATTTTCAGACAATGTGAACTTCAAACCTAAAATGATTAAAAGAGATAAAGAAGGTCACTACTTACTCATTAGTGGAAAAATTCAATAGGAAGAAATAACAATTATAAATATATATATATGCACCAAATACAGGAGCACACAACTATATAAGACAAATACTAATGGGCATGAAAAACCAAATACATAAGAACACAATTATAACAGGAGACCTTAACACCCCATTGTCACAAAGAAATAGATCAAATAGACAAAAAATTGGCAAAGAAATAATAGAACTGAATCATATCTGTGAGCAATTGGACTTAGTAGATGTTTACATAGTGTTCCATCCAACTATATCAGAATGCACATTCTTCTCAGTTGCATATGGGACATTTTCAAAAATAGACCATATATTATCCCATAAAACATTCTTAAGTAAATACAAAGGTATTGAAATTATCCCATGTGTAATATCTGACCATAGCACACTGAAATTGGAAATTAATGGCAAAAGAAATTGCAAAACCTGCATAAATACAAGGAAATTGAATAACAGCCTTTTGAACAGCCAGTGGGCTACAGATGAAATTAAAGAAGAAATAAAGCAATACCTACAGATCAATGAAAATGCAGAAACAACATACTGCAATCCATGGGATGCAATAAAAGCAGTCTTAAGAGGGAAATATATAGCAATAAATTGTCATATCAAGAAAACAGAGCAAGTACGAATAAACAACCTAGTGCTCCATCTCAAGCTTCTAGAAAAAGAAGAGCAAGTTAAACCCAAAGCTCACTGATGAGAGGAAATTGTAAAGATTAGAGCAGAAATCAATGCAATTGAAACTAAAAAAACAATACAAAGAATTAATGCATCAAAAAGCTGGGGTTTTTTAAAATTTTATTTAAAGAGGGGGGAAGCAAAACAGAAAAAAGGGTAGAAACAATACAGAATTTCAAATAAATAAATGGTAAGAAATCACTATTTGATGATACATTACATATTGTCTTCTTGGATATAGTTGTTCAAGTTACAAAATTAAAGCATACAAAGTGGACATTCAAACAGAGAGGCTGCAAACAGTTCTGTTCACTGATCCAACAAAAACTTAGTAACATGGTTATCAATCCTACACACTTAAGTATACATACAGTTATCTCTTTTAGAGCATTTTCAAAAAGCTGGTATTTTGAGAGAACAAACAAAATTGACAAACCCCTAGCTAACCTTATCAAGAAAAAGAAAGAAAAGGTATAAATTCACTGAAAGGGGGAAAATTATTACAGATCCCATGGAAATTCAAAAGATCATGAATACCAACTTCGAAAATCTCTACTCACATAGAGTGGAAAACACAAGAGAAATGGACAGATTTCTAGAAACATATGAACTACCAAAGCTCAACCAAGAAGATATAGCAATTTTGAATAACCAATATCAGCTGTTGAAATAGAAAATGTAGTTAAAAACTTACCAACAAAGAAAAGCTCAGGTCCTAATGGATTCACAGATGAATTCTACAAGAAATTTAGAGAAGATTTGATGCCAATATTCCTTAAACTCTTCAATGAAATTGAGAAAAAAGCAATCCTCCCTAAATCATTCCCAGAGGCAAGTTTTGATACCAAAACCAAAGAAAGACCCAACCACTAACAAGAACTATAGGCCAATCTCACTAATGAACACTGTTGCAAAGATTCTCAGTAAAATACTGGCAAATAGAATGCAGCAAATCATCAAGAAGATTATACATCACAACCAAGTGGGATTTATTCCAGAAATACAGGGATGGTTTAACATACACAAATCAATAAAAGTAATACACCACATCATCAGAGCCAAAAACAAAAACCACATGATCATCTCAATAGATGGAGAAAAAGCTTTTGATAAAGTCCAACACATGCTCATGATAAAAACCCTTCAGAAATTTAGAATACCTAGTGTCTACCTCAATCTCATAAAGGCCATCTATGACAAACCAACAGCCAACATTATACTGAATGGACAAAAACTGAAAGCTTTCACACTAAAATCAGGAACAAGACAAGGATGTGCACTATCACCACTCCTATTCAATATAGTTCTGGAAATACTAGCAAGAGAGAGAAATAAAAGGAATAAAGATAGCAAAGGAAGAAGTTAAACTATCACTATTTACAGATGACATGATACTCTATATAGAAAACCCCAAAAACTCCATTAAAAGACTACTAGAGGTAATAAACAAATTCAGCAGTGTATCTGGATACAAAGTCAGTGCTCAAAAATCAATAGCATTCCTATACACAAACAAAAAACTCACTGAGAGAGAAATGATGGAAATATCACCTTTCACAGTAGTATCTAAAAAATAAAATATGATGAAAATTATGCTAAGATAATAAAGGAGATTAAAGAGGATATTAGAAAATGGAAGGGGGAGAAGACAAGATGGCTGATCAATGAGCAACAGAATACAAACCCTCCCAGGAGAAACAATTCATATGCCAGAATAAAACACCCTGGAGAGACCCAGACAGAGGGAGATGGATCCTCTTGACATAGGAAGAAATTAAAACTTAAAAAAGCTTGTCAAATACTTCGGGACTACAACTGAAACAGCTAAAAACTAAAGGGACACAGTGTTCTCGTGATGACCCTCCAAGTTTGCACCAGCTTGAATCCACGCCAACAGGCAGAGCCACCCAAACTCGTTCCCACAGCCACTCGTGGGAGGAGCAGCTGCACTGGGGTTGGGGGTTGGTGAGCCCAGCAGAGAGCAGAGGGCGGAGCCAATGGAGGGGCCTTCATTGATCTATGGTCGGTGCTGGGAGTGGGACCCCCATGGGAGGGGCGTGACCGGGTGGGAACATGTTGGAATCAGGCAGGATGAGCCTGAACTGGGAGTGACAGTGACTTTGGTTGTTTGCTCCCTCCCCAGAACAGATTCGTGTGATTTGCTTGGACTGGGCCACGCCCCTCGCTGGGACCCAATGAGACATCTCAAATCAATTCCCTGCACCTAGCAAGCACTAATCGAGTGATCACCCCTGAAGTTTGGCTGGCCGGGTGAGGAGGGGCAGGCATACGCAGCCTGCATACACCTCAGTGACAAAAGCAGGCAGGAGAGGGTGGAGTTCCCTCACTAGCATGCTTCAGAGGAAACGTGGCCAATAGGGAAAGGGGCTGGGACCTGCACTGTAACCTGTGTGGAGGAAGCCAGGGCCATGACAGTAGAGAGAGGCAGGAGTAGGCCCCCAGCCCAGAACCATGAAAGCCCTGAACCAGGAGAAGGAAAAACAAGGGAGACTGAAGGCAGCAAACACACAACATCAGACATGGCTTCAATGGACATTAAGAGATATCTTCGGGACCTTGTAGATAAGCTCAAAACTGAAATATTAAATCAGGAAAGCAGGATATGAGTAGAGCAATAAAAGAAATGCTCTCAGGAAGCATCTCTCAGGATGATACAGACTGAAGAAGGGAGAAACACACAAAAAGGAGAGAAATATTCGATAAAGAATATAAAGAAAGTATAGGATACATGAAGCAGATTCAAAGAGACTACCAAGAAATTAAAAACTCCATTGAAAGCTGGCAAAACTCCTTAAAAGACACTAAGGATAGACTATCAAAACTTGAAGACAAGTTTGCAGTGTGTGATCATGAAAGGAAAGATCTCTTAAAAATAACAAGTAAACAGGCAGTAACAATACAAAGGCTAGAAGATGACAAGAGAATCTACAATTTAAGAATAAGAAATGTGAATGAAGAAGGAGGAATACATACAGGTGAATTACAAAGGCTATTCACAGAAATAATTAAGGAAAACTTCCCAAGCATGGGAAAAGAAAATGACATTCAGTTGTGTGAGGCATACTGAACTCCAGCCACCTACAACCAAAACAGAGCTATACCCAGACATATAATAATCAAGATACCAGAAGTTCAATATAAAAACAGAATATTAAAAGCCATCAGAGAAGAGAAACAGATTACCTATAAAGGTAAGCCCATCAGAATCACAGCTGACTTCTCGATACAGACCATCAGATCAAGAAGAGCTTGGAGCAAAGTCTTCCAAGCCCTGAAAGAAAATAACCTCCAGCCCAGATTGATGTACCCTGCAAAATTGTCACTAGAAATTAATGGAGAAACAAGATGCTTCCATGACAAAGAGGAAATGGGGGAGTTTGTGACCACCAATCCAACCCTGCAGAGAATGCTTAAGGACATTCCAGAGAGAGAGAAAAAAAATACCAGGATTTTAGGAACAGTGGCAGAAAGGCCTCAATGAGTGGGGCAGGCAGTAGAATGAAGGAGAAAACCAAACAAAGGCAGAAAAGTAGCATAGCAGATATCAGGCAGAGAAGGGTAACTAGAAACTCTAACTTAGATGGCCTTGATACGCTATATTGCTAATAGTGCACCAGGATTTAAAACTCACATTACTCACACTACTCTGCTTAGATGTATTATATTCTGTTCCAGTCATTCCACCTGTACTAGATTTGTGGGCACAGACAGTAATCTTGAAAATAACAGGTTATTGTATGGTAATCATCCTTAATTTCCTATTAATTTAAAGCTCTGTAAAACCTACACAATTTTACCATGACTGGTTGTAATGAAATCTGGTTTGTTGGATTGCTGTTTTGTATTGATAGATTTTATTCAAAGCTGTTATGATTGATAGTATCAAGTCTGACAGTATAGGCAACTGCACTTAAGATGACAAGATCCACTAGAATATCCACTCTGGTTTGATTATTACCTGCCTTAGAAGTTTTATACTGTCTACAATGTTTTATTTTTACTAATATTGTTATTTACTGTTTTATTCAATTATACTGCTATATTCTATTATGCCTGATGATATAGACATTCTATTGAAGATAATAAGAAACAACACAGTAATCACTGTAGATCACCTTGTACTGTAGTTTTATATGACTTTTTGGTTTCATGTTTTTATAGGAATTTGTTTTGTTTTGTCTTGCTAAGTTTTGTTTTTCCCTCTAATACAGAAAGGATAGAAATACACATAGAGATTCGTGCATGCATAGCCATTCACACTCTCACTGTTTGACTATCTCCTTTGTATGTTTTAATTTTGTAACTTGAACAACTATTTCTCAGAGGAAAATATGTAATTTATTAACTAGTGATTTCTTATTGTTTATCTTTTTTTTGAATTCTGTATTATCTTTATCCTTTACATGCTTTTGTTTCTCTTTAAATAAAATCTTTTTAAAAAGTAGAAAACAGAAGGATATTCTATGCTCTTGGCTAGGAAGAACCAACATTGTGGAAATGACCATACTCCCAAAACTATTATATAGATTTAATGCAATCTCAATCAAAATACCATTAACATACCTCACAAATCTAGAGAAAACACTCTTAAAATTCATTTGGAAACAGAAGAAACCTAGAGTAGCAAAGGCAATTCTGGGCAACAAAGGCAAGGCAGGAGGCATCTCAATTCCTGACTTGAAACTATACTACAAAGACACAGTGATAAAATAAGCATGGTGCTGGCAAAGAAATAGACCTGAAGATCAATGGAACAGATTAGAAGATGCAAACACAACTATACTCAGCCACCTGATATTTGACAAAGGTGCTAAATATGTCCACTGGAAGAAGGATAGCCTCTTTAATAAATGGTGTTGGAAAAATTGGCTCTCCACATGCCAAAGACTGAAACTAGACCCATGCCTATCACTATGCAGTAAACTAAAATCTAAATGGATCAAAGATCTAAATATTAAAACAGAAACACTAAATCTACTGGAAGACAATGTAGGTAGAAATCTTGGAGACATAGGGGTAGGTAGAGAATTCATAAACAAAACACAAACTACACGGGAAACACTTCAAAGTATCAACAACTGGGATTTCATATTATTGAAAAGTTTCTGTACTTCAAAGGAAATCATCAACAGAGTGAAAAGAAAACACACAGAATGGGAAAGAATTTTAGACAGCACCCCTCAGACAAAGGACTTATATCCAAAACACATAAAGAACTGAAAACCATCAGGACCCCCAAATTCAATATGGGCATCGGAGATGAACACACATTTCTCAGATGAAGACATATAAATGGCAAATAAATACATGCAGAAATGTTCACCATAACTGGTCATTCAAGAAATGCAAATTAAAACAGCATTGAGATTCCATCTCACTCCAGAAAGAATCGTTGCCATCAAGAAAATAACTGATAACAAATGTTGGTGAGGCTGTGGGAGGAAAAAGGAACACTGCTCCATTGTTGGTGGGAGTGTAGACTGGTGCAGCCACTATGGAAATCACTATGGAGATTTCTGAGAAGACTAGGATTGGAAGTTCCATTCAACCCAGCTATCCCCTCATGGGTATTTTCCCAGAAAATCTGAAAATGTCATGTCACAGTGATATATTTGCACCTCTGTTCATAGCAGCATGATTTGTAATAGCTAAATCTTGTAAACAACCAAAATGCCCATCAACTGCACAGTGGATGAAAAAGATGTGGTATTTTTATACAACGGAATATTACTCAGCTATAAAAAAGAATGATCTTGAGGCCTTCATAGGTAAATGGAGGCAACTTGAGTCTATCCTCATTAGTGAAATAAATAAGAATCATATTTATAAGTATCACATTGTGTCTCTAGTGTAAAAAGTAATAAGAAATGTAGGAGTAATAAAACCCAAAATGTGTAATTGCTATTGTAAAAAAAAGAGGAAAGTGCTTTAAAGGATATAACTGCATGTATGGTTAAGTGTGTAGGATAGATGACCATATTACTAAGTTTTTGTTGGATCATTGAGCAGAACTGTTTGCAGTCTCACTGTTTGAATATCCACTTTGTATGCTTTAATTTTATAACTTGAACAACTATTTCTAAGATGATAGTATGCAATTTATCAACTAGTGATTTCTTAGTGTTGGGTTTGTTTTTTTTTTTTGGAATTCTGTATTGTTGCTACCCTTTTTTCTGTTTTGTTTTGTTTTTTTCTCTTTAAATAAATTTTTTTTAAAAAAACATGTCTGTGGATGTGTACACACAGCTTCTATCTCTGGAACATAAAACACGATTTCCATGGGCATCTGCTCTATTAGAGCCTCTGTTTGTTAATGGCCATAGTGAAAACAGAAGGCAGTAAAAGGAATATTTTTTTGTCTTTTGAGACAGGGTCTCTCTATGCAGTTCAGGCAGGCCTTGAGCTCACTTTGTAACCCAGGCTGGTCTTGAACTCAAAATGATCATCCTGGCTTAGCCTACCAAGTACTGGGATTATAGGTATGAGCCACCATGCCCAGCTTAAAAGGAATATGTTACCTGACAATGCCAAACCTGCAGTATTCCAGTGTGCCTCACCTTAACTTTAAACAGCATCGATTACTCCAAGAGTATGTATGTCAATGCCTCAGTGGTCAGGAACCAGTGCTTGGTCTACCTAACACAATACTTAGAAGAAATAAGTGTATGTTGGTAAATACCTGAGCTTATCATAGTTTTAATTATAGCATGCCAATTCAGTAACTTTCTCAGTAAGAAAAACAATTTTCACAAATAAAAATAGCATTTGAATATAGGTAAGTTAAATGCATAATGTTGTGGGCATCTGTTACATTTTTCTAGCCAGTATCTCTTTGCCTTCTTTGGGGAAACTGCTTGTCTTCTACCATATACAACTGGTTCTGTATGAAAGGTATTTTATTTTCTCAAACCAAGGAGTTGGCACAGAATGCAACTTTGGTCAAAGTTTAATTTAAAGGAATATGAATCTCAGGCAATCAAAGGGAGGAAGGAAAGTACTCTTAGACACTCAGCACTACTTACTTCTGCACTTCCAAGACATGGATGTTCAACTTGTCCTTACAACCTGTGAGACACCAGTATCTTATTTTTTCCTCTTTTTGCTAAAGCTAGCCAGAATAAAGATAATTAAACTACTTCATAATAATAATGCTACACATATCAGTTATATTTACATAAAACATGAATGTCAAAGTTAAGTAACATAATTATTTTGTTTTAGTTATAAATGAACAATTTGTGGACAATATTTTGTTACAAAATAACAGTTTTAAAACAGAATTTGTGACATTAAATTAGTGAAGCTTCATAAAACATAAAAAGAATACAAAAAAGTATTAAAGTGAAAATATTATTCATTGCTTTTGTTTACAGACAAAGAAGTTTTATCAGGTAATGTAAATATGTCTCTCCTCCACCACTATCCCAAAGATTGAAAGAAGTCTTTCATTTCCAGATCTTTCATTCAATTTAAATTTTTTTTAATTTAAAGAGAAAAAAAAACAGAAAAAAGGTAGAAATATTACAGAATTTCAAGGAAAGAATATAAACAGTACGAAATCGCTAGTTGATAAATTACATATTGTTCTTTTAGAAATAGTTATTCAAGTTACAGAATTAAAGCACACAAAGTGGACGCTCAAGCAGTGAGAGTGCAAACAGATCTGTTCAACAATCCAACAAGAACCTAGAAATATGGTCATCAATCCCACACACCCAAATATACATGCAGCTATACCTTTTGTAGTGCTTCCTATTTCCTCTTTTTTTACAATAGCAATTATACATTTTTAAAGTTTTATTTAAAGAGAAGAAAAAAAGCAAAACAGAAAAAAGGGTAGCAACAATACAGAATTCTAAAAGAAAGAAAGAAAAAGGAGAATGAGAAAAAGCCCCACTAAGAAATCAGTAATTTATAAATTAAGTACTGTCATCCTGGATATAGTTGTTCAAGTTACAAAGTTAAAGGGTAAATAGTAAATATTCAAACAGTCAGACTACAAACAGTTCTGCTCAAAGATCCAACAA
>PVLA01012972.1:0-40185 GCA_004027455.1 Hydrochoerus hydrochaeris | reverse complement strand
GACTGCAGGGTTCCAAGTTCTGTCTGGACCGGTCACAAGGGAAGTGAGGTCATGTGCTGGGGTCCATAGGCTGAGTCCCCTCTGTGATAAAAACACCCTGTGGGCCCTTTCTCGCTACAGGAGAGCACATCCGTGTGCCCCTTAGAAACAGCAGTGGGAAACTGGGAAAGCTGTGGTCATGTTACAGTTTGATGGGCTTGAGGTTTCAATAAAGAAATGTATAATTCCTCAAGTGTGTCAGGCACAGGGGCAAGTGTGCTTTTCCATCCAAAGGGCCCATCCTCTCTCAAGACGCAGGGCTCAGGGCCATCACTTAGAGATGTGTCGAATTTTAGGATGACTTTCCTCCATTCACTTCAGTTTGATTTCAGTGGCAACAGGGACTATGGAGATATTCCACAAATGTCTTTAATCATTTTCCTTAAATGTGGGGTTTCTTGTAACAGCCAAGGGTCACTGTCCTCTCGGGTTGATGCAGGACATGGAAGATTCTAACGCTGAGGAGTTCAAATGCCTTGAAGATGAGATATTTTATCAGATCACACAGATATGGTAAAATACCGAGAAAACAGGGAAATTTCCTAGGGCACAGTCAGATAAAAGTTAATGATGCAGTGAAAATGTCACCATGGCTGCCCGCCTGCCCCGCTACCTAAAGCAAACACCTGCACTCAGCAGAACCCTCTTGCCTTTGCTGTTCCTCAGGAAATCTGAGGGTTTGAGTCACCTCAGGGCCTGAAAAGGGACCTGACCTGTTGCAGTGATGAGTGCCAAAGCTAAAGGAACCTGACGCTCTAAGAGAGTGTAGGCCACGGCCCTGTCTCTACTCCCTGAGGTAAGGGTAAAGGATGAGAGAGCAGCCATGCTGTAAGAAGTACTGAAATCCCGAATATCGAGTTCAGTCATCCAGGTTTGGTAATCCTCTTTCTAGTTTTCTTCACAATCCAAAAGGTTATGTTTGTAATCCCATTGAGATGTTATTGGAATCCCAGCAAGTTAATTCCAATCCACCATCACCAGTGCAACCCACAGCTAGAGTAAAGACACCAAGACATATCCCAAGTTAAGGGCAGCCAAGGGGTCCTAAGTCCAATTCCTGTGAGGATATGTGGACAAAGGCCTTGATCCAGAATTTCTTATCTTGTGAAGAAAGGGGGTGGCTCAGGGATGAGTGACAGTGAGGATGTGGGGAATTACCTGAGTAACCAGAGCTGGCTGCCAGGTGAGGGAAAGAGACATGCAGAAGGATCAGTTCACAGAATCTAATTAAGGTAGCAACAGAATTCTTTTGGGAGGCTGTCCTTTGGTTTCCGACATGCAAACTCTTGTGCCCTGGGGAGTCATGGCCTCTCTGCCTTGAGGCTGTACCCAGATGACATTCCAGGAGCTGTTGGCTCTAACATCCCGCTGTGCTCATCTCCTGTACATATCGTGTATGGAGAACACTGTTCCCGGAAACAGGACTATCTGTTGGCTTTAGAGATTACATACCAGCACCTCAGCTAGCCTTATTTGCAGTGCTTAGAGCCAATTGAAGAGAGAAGGAAATACCCTACCCAGCTCTCTACATCTCAGGATAAGGAAATAAGTCTGCAAATAATCAAAGCCACAGTAATTGTTTTGCATCAAGGGGAGTCACTGGAGTCGTCTCCCACAACTGGGCCCCACCCCAGACACCAGCAAAGTAGTCCTCTTGTAGGAGGCCCTGCCTGCATTGAGCAGCACACACCGTTTCTCTGGCTCCCTCAGCTCCAGGATGGCCAGAAAGGCCCAGCTCTAGTCCACACGACAGGCATTTATTTATTTGTTTATTTTAGTTAAGTTTATTGGCACATTTTAAATACACACAAGGATCGTTTTGATCATAGGGACTTTGTAACTGTACATAATTTATCTCAGTCCCTCTTATTTCCTTTCCCCTTATCTTCACTTTAATTCCTCGTCCCCTCCTTATTTATAAAAGCTTTGTTTCTGCTTTTCCTTTTCCCATTTTTCCCCTTCCTTCATTTCTCCTTCTCCCCTGCTCATTCTCCCTCCCAATTGAGCATTTTTTCCTATTTCAATATCTAGTATACATTCTGATCCTTCTTTACACTTTCAGTTACCCCACAGAAACAATGCAATATTTACATGTCCGTTTATGTTATTTCACTTAAGAGTGTGGTCTCAAGGTCCATCCATTTAGCTATTAATGTCTCAAGTTTGTCCTTCTTTATGGCTGAGTAGTACGCCATCACATGAAGGCTTGTACACTATGCCCTGTGGCACTCTCCCCAGCCTGAGACCATGTTCCTGCCTCTAGCCAAGCCTCAGGGCCATATGTAGGGGTTGGGCGGGGTAACAGAGAGCCCTTCGGGCAGTCTTCTTTGACCGATTGCCCCAGGCTATCTGGTTGCAGAGTAGCCATCTACAAGTTATGGATATTCTTTTGTTTCATTTTGCCTAGAAAAATGCTAACAGGGTCTGCCAGGATGCTCTGAAACCTGTTGACACCCAAGCTCAGGCTGTGGGAGATCTCATAAAGCATGTCAACTGGGGGGCACAGAAACACATAAAACTGGGATTTTGGCTGCCATTGTTTGGCCTCCTCTTAATAAAGGGAAGAATGCTACCACTTGCTTTCACTGTGGAAAACCTGGACACCTTAAAAATGATTGCAAAAAGAAGAGTGGAAATCTTTGCCTGCTGGGCCAATGAACACTGTTCAAGCCCCAGGCCTTTGCCTTCACTGTATAAAGTGGCTGATCAATGCCATTCTAAACATTATAAGCACAACAATCCTCTCTCTTTGGAAAGTTCCCAATGGGTCCTTTCCTTGGCCCCACAAATGATGGTGGTAGTGGCCTTTGATTAGTTGGAAAATCAACTGTCCTTTCTCTATGTGCCAACGTTTGGGGAAGAACCAGATTGAACTTACTTGGTAGAAGTTAAGATGTTAGGGGGAGGGTCCCTAAAAGACCCCCACAGGAGTCTTCAGACCACTTCCAACTGGGACTGTGCCACTCATTTTGGGAAAATGTTGGACTAAGTGCTCCAAGGGAAATGGCAATTCTGTGTGTTGTAGATGCAGATTATCAAGGGGGAAATTATGATATTAACATGGGAAAAAGGAATCCAGATTTTTACTCTGGGAACAAAAACTGCTCAACACTTTTTCTTGCCGTATTGGGCTCTTGGGTCTAAAGAAAAGATGAGAGGAGATCAGGGATTTGGTAGCACTAGAGACAGGAGGTATTGGGCCCAGTCCGTCACAGCTGCTTAACCTACTCTGACTGTTCAGATGAAAAATAGAACATTACTAGGACTCTCGGACACAGGTACAGATATTACTAATATTGCAAAAAAAATATGGTAATAATAATGACCCCAAAGTTCACCTTACCAAAGAACATCCTCCGGGCCAGTCAAAGTTTATCTACAAATTTGTCAAAGTTTAACTGACAAATTCAGCAGGCAGCCAGGGTTCTTACTTTGTAAATATCCTCATCTTATGCCAAGGAGGGCAGGGAGATTTTGTGAGTGCTACACCCGCCCTGGAGGGGGAAGCAGGGGTGACCTGTATACAATATAAGGGAGAAGAAACTTGTTTCCTCATTTTTGCTCTGGCTGCTGCTTTGGAGGGTTGCCCTGTGCCACGCCAGCCTGCCTTGGAGCCAGCTGAGTATGGAGTGAAACCTCCAAAAACTGTAAAAAATAAATGATTCCTTCCTTTATGTGGGCATCAGATATTTTGTCTCAACAACGAGAAAAAAGTAACCAAGACAATAATACACTTCTTTTCCCATTCTCCCCTTCCTTCAACTCATCTTTCATTCTTATTTACAAAAGTTTTGCTTTTATTTTTCCCTTCTAATCTATTTTATCTTGTCCCTTCTTTCCTTTCCCCTCCCCCTCCCGTTTCCCTTCCCATTTTATTTTCTTCCCATCTAGCAATATCAGGCGCACATTTTGGTCCTCACTTACACTTTTGTTTCTCACACCAGAGAATGCGTATTTAAACATGCACGCCCAGTTCCTTTCATTGAAGGGTACGGCCTCACGTTCCATCCATTTGCCTAGAAATGGCTCAAGCTTACCTTGCTTTACGGCAGAGTAGTACCCTATTGCATGAAATAAAAATACACATCTTCATCCATGGGCATTCGGTCTATTTCCAAGATTTAGCTATTACAAACTGTGTAACTGTAAATATGGATGTGGTTACATTGCTGTGGTAAATCTCTTAAATCTTTCAGGAAGATACTGAGAAGGGGAATAGCTGGGTTGAATGGAACCTCCAGTCTTAGTTTTTAAAGGAATATCCCCACTGTTTTGTACAGCGGTTGCACCAGTCTATACTCCCATCAAGCAGTGGAGAGGGATTTCTTTTTCCCTACAATTCCATTAGTATTTATTATTGGTTGATTTCTTTGTAATAACCATTCTTTATGGAATGAGATGGAATGTCAGTGTTGTTTTACTTTGCATCTCTCAAATTACCAATGATATTGAACATTTTTTTCTTATAATTATTTTCCATTGCTACTTCTTTATCTGAGAATTTATTTCAGATGCCTGATTTCGATTGGGTCTTTATCTCTTCTTGGCCTTTTGGCTAAGATCAAGTGGATTGGGTCTTTAAATTTAGGGGGTCTGATAGCTTTTTAGTTCTTTTTATGTTCTTTATTTTAGTCCTTTGTCTGAGGAACAGCTAGCAAAAATTCTGTGAGAAATGCTGTTGGAATTTTGATCAGGATTTCATTAAATCTGTATAAACTGTATGGAATTATGGCCATATAACTATATTGTTTCTTCCTACCAGAAAACAAGGATACCTTTCCATTTTCTGTTACCCTCTTCAATCTTTTTCAGAATACTGGTAGTTTTCAATGTAGAGGTCTTTTTCTTTCTTCATTAGATTGATTCCTAGGTATTTCATTTTTTGAATGCTGTTGTGAAATGCATTGTTCCCCTGATTTCTCTTGCGAGTTTGTTATTTGTGTACAGGAATGCTTTTGTTTTTTGAGTGCTGACTTTGTTTCCAGTTGTGCTACTGAATTTGGTCATTAAATCTAGAAGTCTTCTGGTGGAGTTTTTGTGGTCTTCTATGTAGAGAATCATGTCATCCCAAATAATAGTAATTCCTTGCCTGTGCTTATTCCTTTTATTTCTTTCTCTTGTATAATTGCTCTTACTAATGTTTTCAGAGCTACACTGAATAAGAGTGATAATAGTGGACATCCTTGTCTTTTCCCTAATATTAGAATGAAAGCTTTCAGTTTTTGTCCTTTTAGTATGAAGTTAGCTGCTGGTTTGTCATAGATGGCTTTTGTTAGCCTGATATAAAGACCATCTATTCCAATTTTCTGTAGGTTTTTTTTTCATAACACAATTGAATTTGAACTTTGTCAAATACTTTCTGCATCTGTTGAGAACATCTTATGGTTTTTGTTCTTGGCTGTTAATATGATATATTACATTTATCAATTTACATATGATGAACCATCCCTTCATCTTTGGGATGAATCTTTCTTGATCATGGTGTATTAATCTTCTTGATGATTTTGCTGCATTATGTTTGTAGGTATGTCATTAAAGGTTTTTGGGAAGACTGGCCTGTGGTTCTCTTTTTGGGTTGCATTCCTCTCTGGTTTTGGCAACAGGATAATGCTTGCTTCCCAGAATGAATTTGAAAGTACTGCTTCCCTTTCAATTTAATTAAAGATTTTGAGAGGTAGCAGCATTAAATCTTTAAATTTCTTGTAGAATTCAGTAGTGAATCTATTGGGACATTGGCTTTTCCTTGTTGATAGGTTTTAATTATATAATCAATTTAATTGACTGATATTGTTTATTATTTAGAATCTTTATGCCTTCTTGGTTCAGCTCTGATAATTCACATGTATTTAGGAAACTACATTTTCTATCTAATTAGAATACAGGTTTTCATAGTAAGTATTGATGATCTTCTGGATTTCTGTAGAATCCATTGTGATTTCACCCTTTTCATTCCCAATTACATGGATTTGAGTCTTTTCTTTCCTTTTTAAAAATAAGGTTGACTAAGGATTTAATGATTTTATTTAATCTTTCAAAGAACCAGTTCTTCAGTTCATTGATTTTTGTATTGATTTCTTAGTCTCAATTTCATTAATTTCTGCTCTGGTCTTTATAATTTTTCTCTCTTGGACAAGCTTTGAGCCTGACCTGCTCTTCTATTCTTTTCTTTCTCTTTTTTCCCTTTTTCTTTTCCTTTCTTTCTTTTTTAGAAGATTGAGGTTTAATGTTAAGCTGTTTAATTGAGGTCACTCTGTTTTACAGATATGGGAATTCACTGCTATAAATTTCCCTCTTAGGACTGCTTTCACTGCATCCCATAAGCTCTGAAATGTTGTTTTGGAATTATCATTTAATTGTAGAAATTAATTTCTTCTTTAATTTCATCTGTGGCATATGTTGTTCCGAAGTGTGTTGCTTAATTTCCATATGTCTAGGAAGTTCTTGTGGTTTTTTTGCAATTGATTTATAATTTCATTGCACTATGATCCAGTAATTTCAAATCCTTTGCATTTACTTAAGCATGTTCTATGAGCTAGTATGTGGCTTATTATGGAGAATGTCCTGTGTGAAGCTGAGAAGAATGTGTATTCTGATGTTGTGGTGTGGAATACTCTATAGGGGACTATTAAGTTCATTTGTTCAAAAGTTCGGTTCAGTTCTGATATTTCTTCATGGATTTTTTATCTAGTTGATTTGTCTATTTCTGGCAGTGAGGTATTAAGGTCCCCCATTATAATTGTATTAGTATTTATTTGATCTTGCATGGCCAGTAATACTTGTTTTATATAGTTGGGGATGTTATTATTTGATGATTTGGTGATCATATATTTATGATTGTTATTTCTTTCTCTTGAATGGTTCCCTTTACAAGGATGTAGTGATCTCTATCTTGCCTACAAGTAGGATATCTACACCTGCTTTTTTCTAGGTTCCTGTTGCATGAAATATTATTTTCCATCCTTTGACTTTCAGTCTATGAATTTCTTTTCCAGTTACATACATTTCTTGTATGCAGCATATTGTTAGTTCTTGCTTTTTGATCCATTCTGGTAGTCTGTTTCTTTTGATTGGTGAATTGAGACCATTTACATTGATGGTCATAACTAACATGTATTGACTTATCCTTGTCACATTATTTTCCTATTGTTGGTGATTCCCTCCCCCTGCTATATTTAATTACTTCCTTGCCTCAGAGGTTCATTCTGTTGGGCTCCATGGAGTAGCATTTCTCATTATCTCTTTTTAGAATGTCCTTCAGAACATTTTTGTAGTGCTAGTTTGGTGGACTTGAATTTCTTCAGGTGTCTCTTTTCATGGGAGGGTCATTTCTCCATCAATTTTGAAAGAGAGTTTTGTGGAGGACAGCAACCTGGAGTGGAGATTGCTTTCTTTTAAGGCTTGAAATACTTCATACCAAGCTCTCTTTGACTTGAGAGTTTGTGTTGAGAAATGTGATGTAATACTAATGTTTTCCTTCATTTATTTCTTTTGTCTACCAGCTTTTAATATTTTGTTTGTGTGCTGAATTTCTGGAATCATGACTATTATATTTCTTCTGTAGATGTTTTTGATCATGGGTAATTGGAGTTTTATATGTCTTATTTATCTGTATGTCAAATTCTTTTTTCCCTACCAGTTTTCTGCTATGACATCTGTGAACAGGTTTTTTTAAAAAATTGAGGAAGAAGTCAAGATGGCTGAGCAGTGAGCAACAAAATACAGAGCCTCCCAGGAGAAACAACTCAGATGCCAGAATAAAACATCCTGGAGAGATCCAGACAGAAGGAGGTGATCCTCTTGACACAGGAAGAAATTAAAACATAAAAAAGCTCATCAAACACATCAGGACTACAATTGGAACAGCTAAAAATTATGGGACACAATGTTTTTGCTGCGACCTGCCAAGCTTTCGCCAGCCTCAATTCGCGCTGGCTGGCAGAGACTCCCAAACTTGTTCCCGCCGCCACTCACAGGAGCCACAGCAGCGCTGAAGTCAGGGGTTGCTGAGCCCAATGGAGAGCGGAGCTGGTGAAGAGACCTTCATTAATCCACAGTCAGTGCTGGGAATAAGACTCCCCCACCGGAAGGGTGCAACCAAATGGGTGACATGTTGGAATCAGGCAGGAGGAGCCTGAACCAGGAGCAACAGTGACTTCAGTTGGTTGCTCCCTCCCCAGAGCAGATTCATGGGATTTTCTTGGACTGGACTGTGCCCCTGGCCGGGATCCAATGAGTCATCTCAAATCAATTCCCTGCCCCTAGCACACACTAATCTGGTGAAGGCCCCTGAAATTTGTCTGGCCTGGTGGGGAGGGGCAGGCAGGAGAGGGCAGAGGTCCCTTGCCAGTGTGCTTCAGAGGAACCATGGCCAACAGGGAAAGGGGCTGGGACCTGCACTGAACACCTGTGTGGAGGAAGCCAGGACCATGACAGGAGAGAGAGGCAAGAGGAGGCTCCCAGCCCAGAACCCTGAGAGCCCTGATCCAGGAGAGGGAAAAACAAGGGAGACTGAGGGCGGCAAACACACAATATCAGACATGGCTTCAATGGACATTAAAAGATATCTTCAGGACCTTGCAGACAAGCTCAAAACTGAAATATTAAATCAGGTAAAGCAAGATATGAGTAGAGTAATAAAAGAAATGCTCTTAGGAAGCATCTCTCAGGAAGATACAAAGAAGGGAGGAACACCAAAAAATTAGAGAAACATTCAATAAAGAATATAAAGTCTAGAATACATGAAGCAGATTCAAAGAGACTACCAGGAAATTAAAAACTCCATGGAAAGCTGGCAAAACTCCTTAAAAGAAACTAAGGATAGACTATCAAAACTTGAAGACAAGTTTGCAATATGTGATCATGAAAGGAAAGATCTCTTAAAAATAACAAGGAAACAGGCAGTAACAATACAAAAGCTAGAAGATGACAAGAGAATCTACAATTTAAGAATAAGAAATGTGAATGAAGAAGCAGGAATACAAACAGGTGAATTACAAAGGCTATTCATGGAAATAATTAAGGAAAACTTCCCAAGCATGGGAAAAGAAAATGGCATTTGGTTATGTGAGGTATACAGAACTCCAGCCACCTACAACCAAAATAGATCTACACCCAGACATTCAGACAATAATCAAGATACCAGACATTCAATATAAAAACAGAATATTAAAAGCTGTCAGAGAAAAGAAACAGATTACCTCTAAAGGTAAGCCCTTCAGGATCACGGCTGACTTCTCGAAACAGACTGTCAGATCAAGCAGAGCTTGGAGTGAAGTATTCCAAGCCCTGAAACAAAATAACCTCCAGCCCAGATTGATGTATCCTGAAAAACTGTCACTAGAAATTCATGGAGAAACAAGATGCTTCCATGACAAAGAGGAACTGGGGGAGTTTGTGACCACCAATCCAACCCTACAGAGAATACTGAAAGACATTCTAGAGAGAGAAAAAAAAATCAGGATTTTAGGAACAGTGGCAGAAAGGCCTCAATGAGTGGGCAGGCAGTAGAATGAAGGAGAAAAGTAGACAAACAAAGGCAGGAAAATAGCATGGCAGAAATGAGGTGGAGAAGGATAACTAGAAACTCTAACATAGATGGCCTTGATATGCTATATTGTTAATAGTGCATCAGGATTTAAATACCACATTACTCACACTACTCTGCTTAGGTGTATTATATTCTGTTCCAATCATTCTACCTGTACTAGATTTGAGGGCACAGACAGTTATCTCCAAAATAACAGGATATAGTATGGTAATCATCTTTAATTTCCTATTAACTTAATCTAAAGCTCTGTAAAACCTATACTGTTTTACCATGACTGATCATAATCAAATCTGGTTTGTCATATCGCTGTTTTGTATTGATAGATTTTATTCAAAGCTGTTATGATTGATAGTATCAAGTCTGAGAGTATAGGCAACTGCACTTAAGATGACAAGATTCACTAGAATATCTACTCTGGTTTGATTATTACCTGCCTTTGAAGTTTTATACTGTCTACAATGTTTTATTTTTACTAATATTGTTATATACTGCTATATTCAATTATGCCTGATGATATAGACAATTCTATTGAAGATAATAAGAAACAACACAGTAACCATGGTAGATCTCTTTGTACTGTGGTTTTATACGACTTTTTGGTTTCATGTTTTTATAGGAATTTGTTTTGTTTTTTCTTGCTATGTTTTGTTTTTCCCTCTAAAACAGAAAAGATAGAAATACATGTAGAGACTCATGCATGCGTAGCTGTTTACACTCTCATTGTTTGAATATCTACTTTGTATGCTTTAATTTTGTAACTTGAACAACTATTTCTAAGAGGACAATATGTAGTCTATCACCTAGTGATTTCTTTTTTTTTTGTACCAGGGATCGAACTCATGACCTTGCACCTGTGAGGCAGGCGCTTATACTGCTGAGCTAAATCCCTGGCAACTAGTGATTTCTTATTGTTTATCTTTTTAAAAAATTCTGTATTATCTCTACCCTTTACATGCTTTTGTTTCTCTTTAAATAATAAAAAAGTTACTCTAAAAAATTATTTGTACTATCTCCTGTTTTTTCAATGATTCCAGTCAATCTTATATTATTCTTCTTTGCATCATCTAGCAGCTGCTGGGTTGACTTCTCATTGACCCTTGCTGTTTTTTAAGAAATCTTTCTTTGTATGATTACTAATGACAATCATGTCTTCTGTATCTGATATTCTGTCATCACATTGACTCATTCTCCTTTGTTTACTTTTAATGGAATGTTTAATCTCCCAGACATCTGTCTGAATCTGTTTTATGGATTCCATTTCATTCCTATATTGGGCACTCATTGTTTCCATCATTTCAAGCTCTTCTAGTTTTTTTCTTTAAATCCATGTCTGTTCTAGAGTCACTAATCATGTATTTCATCATGATCATGTCTGTAGTTACCTGAGAAATTATTTCTGATTTGATTTTTTCTAAAGCCTCATTTATCTGCATAGTTATTTCTGCCTTTACCACTTTAGAGTGTCCAGGTGGTTGGCTTTTGAATTGCTTCATCTCATTGCCCTCTGGGTTTGCTTTTGGTGAGCTGGAAGTCTGGGGTTGTATCTTGCTTAAGTGTCTCCTCATTTTCTATTTTTTTAAATTTAATTTTTGGGTTGGTGCTTGGAAATTGCTTATGGCCAATAAATTTACTTCTACTATTTAGAACCCTTAGGAAAAGGCTGTTCCTCAGAGGCATTTTCCAGGTGTATCTAGCTTTTGAGTTTTGAGTCTGTTGCAAGAATTTCCTCTTCAAGTTACTGGGGACAATTTTCCTATTTGGCCTAGCCCCTGGTTCTTTGGCACTGACCTATAGTATTTTTTTTTTGATCAGCCTTAAGCAATCTCAGTCTTGGCATACCAGAAAGAACAACTGATTAGAATAATTATGTCACCTTTGCTGAAAAAGTAAAATCAGCAATAGCAATAGCATCAACCACAGCCTAGAAAATGACAAACTGTGGTAACTATTAATTTGCCACCTTTAACCATATGAACTAGACTTGTGGTTATATAACAAAATCTAAAACAAGCCAGAATATTATATGCAGCAAATTTACCCTCAGTACGGTGGTTTTACCCTCAGGGCAGAAAATTTAAAAGGAAGTAGGAGGAAAAATAGAGAAATAAAAGAAGAGGAAGATATTAGAAGCAAGGCTGGAGGACAAAGGATGATTACATGAACTTTATGAAGCTAGTCAAGAAGACAAGAGAGAAAGAGAGAAGGAAGATGTAAAAATAAGAACAGAACAACAGGAAGAAAACTAGACATAATATTCATATTCATACAAAAATAGGAACAATCAAGAAAAAAATCCAAACAAAGACAAAATAAAAGAAGAAAGAAAGGAAAACAATATCCATTTCAGAGCTTATCTCTGTTACTAGTAGACAGCAAGGGCAGAGAAAGCCCAGATCCATGTTGACCAGCAAGCCGGGCACAGATTTATGGCAGGGTAGTGTATAATCTCAGCAACTTGCATCTTTAGTTCTGCTGAAGCTCAGGCTGGTTTCTGGCTTTGGGGCTGGAACCTGATTCGCTCAGCCAGTAACACTTCATGTGCCTCCTGGGACTTGACCACTTGTTAACTTGAATTTGACTCCTCCACCTCATCCTGACACTGGGAGCCACTAGGTGGAGCCATCCCACAACTGCTCTGAGTTCTGAGCTCAGTTTGTTCAAAATGGCTACCAGCCAATTGCCCTCTCCTGGGGGATTTCTGAATCCTAATAAATTACCAACCATTGTATCTTCTGGGTCCATTATCCTGTTCCAATGATGCGTTTCTCCATGGAAGCTTCTAGGGTCACCAGTGGTCACTGTGTTTGCAGGCTTGAGCTGCCCCTGCCACACAGAGAGTTAGGGATCAGAAAGCACCACTTGCTACCTCCTTCTCCATCGATGTCTCCTTTTTTCTCTCCTCATAGACTTCAATTCTTGCTGTAGATCCTTGCTAGGCCCCATGGACCCACTTCCCTCCTTTTACTCTTCCTCATTTTGCTATAACATCTGGACAGCAAATCTCAGTGGCAGAAGGGTCAAGGAGTCCTCTGGGTCTTCTCTTAGAATGGCACTAATGTGATTCAATCCTCTGATCTCATCATTTTCTAAAGTCCCCACCTGCTAGTATTGTCACCTTGAAGGTTAGAATTGCAGCATATGAAGTTTTGAGGGGACATAGACAGAAGGTGACACAGCAGAAGGTGGCTTCCATTTATTAGTGAAATCAGCCCATGGGCCTCTCCCTCTGGCCATGCACACCACAGTCTGTGCATGGCATTGAACAATAGGTTTAATTGGCATATTTATGCCAAGTTCTATTGCACATGCACGCTCTTTATCAGGACAGGAACAAAACCTAGAGACCAGTTATGTAACAATCATTAGTTTTATGGCTGAATGAGTTATGAATAATAGTGCTTTCAGCATTTCATTACCAATCTGCCCCCAGGAATAGGATTAAGCTGATAAAAGGTTTATGCACTAGTAAATTTTTTCTGCTAATTTACAAGGATATAGTAAAATCCATGAACTTGATGCCCTACAGGAAACAGAACAAGAACTAGGAATGTAGAGTAATTTGATGTTAGAAGGCCTCCTCAAACCCTACAGGAAATGATTCCCAGAAAAGAGATGAATCATAGCAGTTTAAACAGAAATAATAATGCTGAGTTAACTCATTATAGCCTGAGGAAAAAAAACTTTCCAGAAGGAAATTGTAGAAATGTCCTGCTTTTAATTATTCCTGTCTTAAAGAATACAATTAGTTCAAGTATATAGAAAATAAAAGTCAAATAAAATAATCATTGAAATGCAGTAATTCTAACTTTTAGGATTTTTTTAAAAACACAGTATACATAGTCACATTGTGCCCTCTTGTGGCAGAAAGTGTTATTACAATTAGAAGATGGACCCTTATGCACTTTATGCAGTAATTAATCAGATTCATTTTGGGGAAGTAATTTAAATGAAAGATGGTTTGCAGAAGGTAGTTGGCAAAGAGAAGAATGAACAGATGGCTAAGGACAACCTTATACAGCAAGCAGCAGTCAAAATGAATCCTGATGTTTGAACACATGCAAAGAAAGAAACACCCATCCCAGAAAGCTGTTTTACTTGTCTGTTTAATGGTAGACTTACTCATTCTCAATATTTTATAAGTAGTTACCATTATTGTCATCCTTTAGAGAGGCTGGAAGTTTATACACATTATTCCATTTAATCTCAAAATTATGAATTTTATAAGAAAATCGATGCTAGGAGGTAAACTGAATAGAAGAACAGGGGCATGAATGAAACTTCACCTGATCCCATCAACCTGCACGTTTTCCTGTGCCAAGCTCACTCCAGCTAAATATTTCTTGAGTACCAAGCACCTGTGAGACACTGCTTCTGGGTCCCATGGACTCACAGAATAAGATACACCGTATCCTTCAGGAACTTAAGGCAAGGAGGGAAATAAAACACATGGGAAAGAAACAACGAGGCATGCAGTATAGGAGGAACATTCAAGTGGAACTATCTTATCCAAACAATGAACCAAAGATTTGTATTTTCATGTACATTTTTTCTTATGCTATCATCCAAGGCTCCACTGGAGGAAGCTATTGGCAAAAGACCTCACACTTTCTCTCAGCAACAGTGATATGCTATTTACATGCAACTGTCCCTTGATATTCATGGGATATTTGTTACAGGAATCTGGCAGACAGAAAAACTCAGGATGTGCACATAGAATCCACATGTGTCCTCCCATATACTTTAGAGCATCTCTAGGTTACTTAGAATACCTACTACAATGTACATGCGAGGCAAGAAGGCATCATGCTGTATTTTAGAAAGCAATAACCAGAACAAAGTCTGCATATTCAGTTCAGAGGAAAGTCTTCTGCAAGTTTTTGATCTGTAGTTGGTTGAATCTACAGATGCAGAACTCCATATATGATGGGCCGACTATACTTTTTTCAATTATTTCAATTCAGTAATATTCTATTACTGTCTTTGGGATTCAATGTGGGGGTAGTAACTGGCCTGCTTCCAGCCAGCAGAAGGTGGTAAAGTGGATAGGACATGTGTGATTGGGAGTGATTACATGCTTTTACTGCATAAGATGTTAGAATCTGTTGCTGGCATCTTTCTCACTTTCAGGAAGTGTGGGTTTTCGTGGAATTTCATCTGACTAGGGACTGTGGGTGACTTTGAGGAGCTAAGATCAATAGTGTGAAGTCTTTTGCCAAGGGCTGCCTCTAGCAGAGCCTTGGATGAAGCCATAGCCTGGCCGGTGCCCTGACTGTAGCCTGTGAGACCATATGCAGAGGACCCGCCAACCCATGCCCAGCTCCTGACCTAGGGAAATTAGGAGATAATAAATGTGTCCTATATTGTGCTACTATGTTGGTAGCACAACAGCAGCAATAAATGACTAGAAAATTTTCTTTTATCATTTAACTCTTGCATTTAAATCTTTAATCCATTTTAAGTCAATTTTTATAGATGCTATAAGAGTTGCAATTTATTCTTTTTCTCCTTTTCTTTGGTGTGTGGTGATCCAATTGTTCCAGCACCTGTTGCTGAAAATATTAGTCTTTTCTCATTGAAGTGTTTTGGAATCTTTGTTAAAAGACAGCTGACTCCGTGTGTGTGTGTGTGGTCACATATTTTCTGTTTAATTGCTCTTTCTTTCTGCCAATGTATACTGTTTTAGTTCTCATAGCTTTACAGTTTATTCTTGGAATCAGATACTATACATCTTTCTACTTTGCCCTTTTCCCCCTAAAATTTCTGGCAATTCCATGTGGCTTGCATTTCCAAATAAGTTTTAAACTGCATATTCATTGCCGTGTAAGAGCAGCCTCCCCTGGCCAAGAGCCACAGTCTCTACTCATGAGATGCTTTCTGAAGCTTCTTTGGCCTTGGTCTTCTACCTCCCCTATCTTCTCAGGGCCAAGTCATGCTCTCTGGGAGGCTTCTTGAAGGTCTTCTTCACACTTATTGGGAGCAGGAACTATTGTACTATCACAGATCGCTGAGTTAGCTAGAGATATGATAGGCAGTCAGATCAGGTTGGACCCTTGAGAGAGTCAATACAAAAGTTGAAAACACATTACAGGCTGGAGGTGCATCCATTGGAGGCCAGGCCTTGAGATAAAGACAGAATGACCAGGCCTACACCTTATCAAGGGATAAGATAAGTGGTATCACCTGGTCCAGTAAAGTTTAGATAGACAGCAGTCACCTTGGTGGGTTACTTTCAGATCCACCCCTTCCTGAAGAGTTCTTTGTTCTTTCCACATACGCATGCTATGTGACGTGCTTCCTCTCTGGACCAATAGTACCTAAATGGTTATACTTACAATCTTATGGGTTGATTATAGCCTTAGCTCATGCTACATCACTTATAATTTTGGTCAGTAAAACTTCCCCTGTGAAGTAGGCTCCATGGCAACCCCTTTGGGTCACCTCCTGTCTCTCTCAGGAACAGACTGTCTCTCTCAAAGAAATTCCCTATTGTTAAGCTCCGTTGTTCCTTACAGTTCATTCTTTAGTTTTGGGAAACATGAACTTGGAGAATCAAAAATCTAGCAGAGTGGGAGTTACATTTATTTGCCCTATAGAATCTGAAGGTCCTATATCAATACTTCCCTGGGAAGGTGGGTCTCACAAGGAATTGTTTGCATAAGAAGTGGATTGTGATCTTGGTCACCTGTGCTGAATACCTTTCACCTTGGTCTGTCTTACAACTTGCTGTGTATCTGATCTTTTTTTTTTATTGTATTTATTGCACTCAAAATTCTCAATTTCATGTTGTATCATATACTTAAATCTTACACCTTTAAATAATTTCATGGAGAATTTTTAGTTGCCTTCAGCGTGAAAGAGATCCAGGGAGCACAGTACACAGCACTACAGAAACAGAAGTTGGCAATTGTTTTCTTACCCATGATCGCTGCTCTGTTTCCTATGACCATTACAGCTCTAGATTAACTCCACAGAGCACACAGGTTGCTTCTCTGTAGAGCAGTCTCACATGGAGCACAGATCTCTCCTATCTGGAGAACAGAAGAAGTATAATACCAAGCAGACAAGAGCTCACAACCCAGAAAAATTTGAAAATTTCTAAGATCTTTCAACACTTGCATATAGATTTGTGACCACCAGGCCCACCTTCCAGCTAGAAAGTGTCAGGCTCAGCATTTAAGTGGCGATGGACAGTCTTAACCACATGCTGCTTTGGCAGCCACTTCCTGCCGATGATTGCATAAATCCAGGTGAGTGCTTGTAAAACACGCAATTACTCACCCGCAGGGGACTAACAGCATGTAGGCGGGCAATAAGCAATTTTTCAGGATTAATAATACAGCTATAAAAGAAAGACAGGCCTTTCCTTTTTTTTTTTTAAAGAAAACGGCAACATTTTATTACAATAAATCAAACTGCTTATTGCTGAGCATGTGCATATGTAACTTGGTTAGGGCCAATTATTTTTCAGAATCTTATAGCACCTAACACAAAGGAAATTCTTTTTGAACTGGCAATTGACTCAAGTTTCAAAAATCTTCTTATGGGTTTTTATGGTTTAAAAAAGTCTCATGTGCCCAAAGCTGGGGCTTTTGGAGAGCAATTGGATTTCAGGGACTTATAGCTGGAGGTGGGTCTTGTGGGAAGAGGCAGGTCATTAGGGCATGGTTTGGAGGGTCTGTCTTTCTTGCTGGTTCCTCCCTAACCTTTCCTGCCTTATTCCCCCAAACAAACTAATTTATCAGTTCCTTGTATATCTTTCCAGAAAGACTCTGTAGGTACTTACACTTATAAATGGGTACATTCCATTTTTTATTTTTGTATTTTTTGGATGTACTGGAGATTGAATGCAGAGCCTTTGCATTGAGTTACACGCCCATTTTATTTTTATTTTGAGATAGGATCTCACTAAGTCACTGAGTTGTCCAGGTTGGAATTGAACTTGTGATCATCCTGTCTCAGCCTCCCAGAGTACTGGAATGATGATATGTGCCACCACGCCTGGCTTGGCAGTTTCTTTCAATAAAAGATATACATAGTCAGGTGTGGTAAAAATAAAAGGTATTTCTATTAGATAAGAAGGATTTCCTATTCACTTTCCCACAAAATATCTTGAACCTCTTTCTATTTAGCACATAGCATTCTACTTACACATTATTAATGGTTGGTTCACATTCCATTATATAGATGCATCATAATTTAACGACTTTCCTAATTGTATTTTTATTTTTTATTTTACAAAAGGTAAAACAAAACATAAGAAAACAGAATAAAGGAGATCAGAATAAAACAACGTAAGTGACACCGATTTCAAACAAAGACAACAGGAGATCTACGGTGGCTACTGTAATGTCTCTTGTTTTCTTCTAAATAGTTGTCTATGTCATCATGCACAAAATACAAAACAAAATAGTATAAAACTGATCAGAACAGAGTGATGAAGGCATTACAGGCCTTCAAAACCAGACAACAGGAAAATCAACAATGGCTGCCTTAATGTCTCTTGTTCTCTTCAAAATAGCTGTCATACCTTCATGTATGTTGAAATTAAGCAATACAAAACAGACTAAAACCACTCTGAACAAAGAATAGAAGCATTACTGGATCTCACAGCATGACGATGATGATGGATACCATAACGTTCGTTTTTCTTCAAAGTAGCTGTTCATTTCATCACACATAATATAATTGATTCTTGTAAACTGGTTAGGAGAAGTTCTAGGCATATATAAGCCTCTACATATATACCTATCCTTTCTGCATTGGAGGGAAAAACAAAACAAAATGAAGCAAAACAGATTACTAGGAAAATAAGAAACAAAAAGGCAAATAAATAACAGTAGCAAAGAGCCCAAAACATTGATGATACAGGCTTTCAAAACAAGGTGGTAGGAACAGAACTAAGGTTGATATTTTACATAGTGATCTTCAAGAGTTCCTCAGGTCACCAGACAAAAACATGTAAAATTGTTCCAATCCTATGAATGTTAACTGTTTTGTCCCAAGAATGTGTAGAATTTGTAGCACAATCATCTTAGCTATCTTAAGTGTGTTTATACAAATTTAGATATATTTTTCCCTTCCTTTTTCTTTTTCCTGAGATATTATTTTTTCCCCTTTGAGCAGATTCTTACCCTTATATTGTATTTATTGAGGATTTTGTATCTTATGTACTCTTACCATTTCTTACACTAAGGAGACAATACAGTATTTATACATGTAAGTCTGATTTATTTCTCTTATGAGTATAATCTCAAGTTGCATCCACTTATAAATACCTCGGTGTGATCATTCTTTATTCCATTGTATAAAAATACCACATCTTTTTTATCCATTCCTCAATTGATGGTCATTTATGTTGTTTCCAAGATCTAGCTATTATGAATTGTGCTGCTATGCACATGGGTGCACATATATCACTGTGGTATGATGTCTTTTAGTTCTTCCGGGAATATGCTCAGTAGTGAAATAGCTGGATCAAATGGAACTTTCAATCCCAACTTTTTGAGGAATCTCCAGACTGAACTCCATAGTGGTTGCACCAGTCTATACTCCCACCAACAGTGCAGAAGAGTTCTTTTTTCCACACAGCCTCTCCAGCATTTGTTGTTGGTAGTTTTCCTGATCCTGGCCATTCTTTTTGGAGTGAGATGGAATATCAATGTGGTTTTAATTTGCATTTCTCTAATAACCAATGATGCTGAACATTTTTTCATGTATCTATTTCACATTTTATTTCTTTACTTGAGAAGTGTGTATTCATCTCAGACGTCCATTTTTGGATTGGGTCTTTGAATTTTGGGGGTCTGATTTTTTCTTAATTCTTTATAGTTCTAGACAGAAGTTCTTTGTCTGAGGGACAGTTCACTAAGATTTTTTTCCCAGTTTATGGGTTTTCTTTTCACTCTGCTGGAGATTTCTTTGGACATGCAGATACTCTTTAATAAGATGTGATCCCAGTTATTGATTTTGGGAAGTATTTCCCATGCAGTTTGGTTCTTGTTCATGAATTCTCTACCAACTCCTATGTCTTCAAGATTTTTACCTACTTTGTCTTCCAACAGATTTAGTGTTTCTGTTTTAATATTTAGATCTTTGATCCATTTGGATTTTAGTTTAGTACATGGTGACAGGCATGGGTCTAATTTTAGTTTTTGGCATATGGAAAGCCAGTTTTTCCAGTACCATTTATTAAAGAGACTACTGTTCTTCCTGCAAACATGTTTGGCCCCTTTATCAAAGTCAAGGTGGTTGAGTGTGTTTATACTTGTGGTTGTATCTTCCAATCTATTCCATTGATCCTCAGGTCTGTTTTTATTCCAGTACCATGTTGATTTTATTACAGTAGCTTTGTGGTATAACTTCAAGTCAGGGATTGTGATGCCTCTTGCCTTGCCTTTGTTGCTGAGAATTGCCTTTGCTATGCTAGGTCTTTCTGGCTCCAGACAAATTTTAGGAATGCTTTCTCTAGGTTTGTGAGGTATGCTAGTGGTATTTTGATAGGGATTGCATTGAATCTGTATAAAATTTTTGGGAGAATGGCCACTTTCACAATATTTGTCATTCCTATCCATGAACAAGGAATGTTCTGAGATCCATTTTCTGAGATCCTCTTCAAATTCTCTTTGAAGGGTACTATAATTTTCCCTGAGTAGACCTTTCACTTTTTTTGTTAGACTGATTCCTAAGTATTTCATTTTTTTGGATGCTATTTTGAAGGAAGTGGCTTCTCTTATTTCACCCAGTGAGTTTGTTCTTTGTATATGGGAATGTATTGATTTTTGAATGTTGATTTTATATCCAGCTACATTACTGAATTTATTTATTATCCCCAGGAGTCTTTCAATGAAGTTTTGGGGGTCTTCTATGTAGAGCATCATGTCATCTGTAAATAATGATAATTTAACTTCTTCTTTTCCTATCCTTACTCCTTTTATTTCTCTCTCTTGTCTAATTTCTCTGGTTAGTATTTCCAGCACTATATTGTATAGGAGTGGTGGTAATGGGCCTCCTTGTCTTGTTCCTGATTTTAGGGTAAAGGCTTTCAGTTTTTGGTCATTTAATATGATGCTGGCTCTTGGTTTGTCATAGATGGCTCTTATCACATTGAGATAAAGACCATCTATTCCAATTTTCTGTAGGCTTCTTACCATGAGGAGTGTTGCACCTTATCAAAAGCTTCTTCTGCATCTAAAGAAATTATCATGTGATATTTATTTTTGGTTCTTGATATGTTGGATTACATTTTATTAATTTGTGTATGCTGAACCATCTCTGCATTCCTGGGATGAATGCCACTTGGTCGTGGTGTATAATCTTCTTGATGATTTGCTGCATTCTGCTGCCAAATTTTATTGAGAAATTTTTTGCATTTATGATCATTAGGGAGATTGGCCTGTAGTTCTGTGTTTTGGTTGGGTCTTTCTCTGGTTTTGGTGTTAGAGTAATACTTGCTTCCAAGAATGAGTTAGGGAGAATTGCTTCCTTTTCAGTTTCATTGAAGAGTGCAAGGAGTGTTGGCATTAAGTCTTCTTTGAATCTCTTGTAAAATTCTTCAGTGAATCTATCTGGAGCTGGGCTTTTCTTTATTGTTAAGGTTTTAACAAACCAGTCCAAGCAAATCCCATGAATCTGCTCTGGGGAGGGAGCAACCAACTGAAGTCACTGTTTGCTCTCAGTTCAGGCTCCTCCTGCCCAATTCCAACATGTCACCCATTTGGTCACACCTTTTCTGTGTATGTGGGGTCTCATTTCCAGGACTGACCACAGATTAATGAAAGTCCCTTCACCTCCTCCGCTCTCTGTTGGGCTCACCAACCCCCAATTTCAGCGCTGCTGTGGTTCCTGTGAGTGGTGGTGGGAATGAGTTTGGGTGGCTCTGCTGGCTGGTGCAGACTTGGTGGGTTGCCGTGAAAATGCTGTGTCCTGCAATTTTTAGCTGTTTCAGTTGTAGTCCTGATGTATTTGATGAGCTTTTTATGTTTTAATTTCTTTCTGTGTCAAGAGGATCCATCCTCCTCTGTCTGGGTCTCTCCAGCGTGTTTTATTCTGGCATATGAGTTGTTTCTCCTGGGAGGCTTTGTATTTTGTTGCTCACTGATCAGCCATCTTGACTTCTCTCCCCTAACTATCTTTTAAGATAGCAATATTGTCCATGTCTTCTCATCTCCCATGTAAATTTACTCTATTTCTCCTACTATGGAGTATTTCACTGTAGGAATATACCATCTTTTATAAATTCATTGACAGGTTGCTTCAAGTTTCCTGTATTACAGACAATAAAAGCTGTAGACTATGTCCTCTTGTGAGAGTTTCTCTACGTCAGCACTTCTCTCATGTGCTAATGATTGCTCTGCCTGCTGGGTTGAGAGAAGACTTGGGATCAGGGTGCAAGAACACAGTAGGCAGTCAAATTGGGAGGTCATGGCAGTAACCCAGACAAGAGATGAACTGTTTTACAGTGCCAAGGATGTGGTGGCAATTGGTTTGAAAGGGGTAAATTTTGGAGGTAACAGCAACATGATTTGTTGATGCTTAGACATAGGAAAAAAAGCATCAAATATTATTCCAAAATCTGGGGCTTAGGCAACCAAGGCAATCAGAGGAGCACCAAGATGGCAGAGTGGTAAGCAGCAGAGAAAAAGCCTCTCTGAGAGTTGCTATCCAGATGCTGGAATACGGCAATGAGTGGAAGGTAAGAAGGAGACAAGTGGGTCCCCTGGACCTAGGAAGGATCTGAAGTATGAAATGAAATTCATGGAAAGAGTAAGGAGAGAAACTTTCATGAAGAAGAAAGAGTTAGCTGAAGATACCTTCACCCTGAGATGGGACTCTGTGCAAAATGAGTGGTTCAAACCTTAGGACACACAGTGACAGCTGGTGACCCCAGAGGTCTCCATAAAAAGACACAGCAGTAAAGGGGAACAGCAGATATGAAGCACTGAACTAGCTGGCATCAGGTGCTAAGGGCTCAGTAGTCCTGTGTGAGAGTGTGATTGACCAGGCGTCTTCTAAAAGAGGGGCCCACTGAGCTCAGAACTCAGAGCTGCTGCTGGCTCAATTAGTTGCTCCCAGCTATGGGCTCAGGCCCATAGAAAGTGTGCTGGCAGCTGCAGGTGCAATGAGTCTGGTCTTGGCAAGAAGGTGCAGGCTTGCTGAGATTACACACTAGCCTGCCAAAAACCTACTGTTGGCTTGCTGGGATAAATCAATGTGTATCAGTACTGTGTCTCCACACACTGCCTACCAGTGACAACAGAGACAAACCTGGAAGTGAATTAATCTCTCTCTCTCTCTTTCTCTTTCTCTCTCTCTCTCATTGTTGTGGTGGTTTTTTCCCTCTTTCATTGTTTGATCTTGTTTTTACATGAGTATGAACGTGTTTTCTAGCCTCTCTGTGGTTGTTGTTTTGTTTGTTTTTTTTTTTTTAAATCTTTTCCTTCTCTCTTTCCCTCCAGTCCTCTGTGCCAGTTACCCAAATTTAGAGTGATCCACCTTTGTTCTCCAACCTTATTTAGAATCTCCTCCTCTTCTACTTCTCTATTTCCTCCTTAATGCCTTTTAAATTTTAACCACTGAAGGTAAAATTGACATATTAAGGACTTATCTAATGCTTATAGTTTTCTGGTTTGTTTTAGATTTTGTTATATAACCACAAATCTAGTTTGTATGGTTAAAGATGGAAAATTAACGGTTATCTCAGTTTGCAATTTTCTAGTCTGTGTTCAATGCTATTGCTATTGCTGAGGGCACCAATTTAGCCAAAAGTCACATAATTGTTTTAAATAGCTATTCTTTCTGGTATTACAAGATTGAAATTGACTAAGGGTCCTAGAAAATATGGTGGTACAGTGCCAGATAATCAAGAGCTGAACCAAACAGGCTTATCTCCACAAACTGAAGAAGTAGGACCTTGCAACAGACTCAAAACCCCAAAACCAGCTACACCTGGATGATATATAGGAAAAGTAATCATTTCCTAAAGATTCTAAATACTAGCAATAAAGCCACACATCATAGGCAACTTACAAGCATCATTCCAGGAACTAAACTAAAAAAAGAAAAGAAAAGAAAATGCAAAGCCACTTAAACAAGATGCAACATCAGACATCCAGTTCACCAAAGACAAGCCCGGGGGCAACGAGGTGGGACAATCTGAAAGCTACCCATCTGACCTCTCTGAAGGGGTAATAACAAAGAAATCGAACTAGGCTCTGGAAAAATCAAATCAGACATAATGTATCAGATAATTGCAGAGATGGTGTCAACTGTGAAAACCATGCTTAGTGCCTCTAGAGGTGATATAAAGAATAGAGATTAAGAAACTTGCAGAACCTATGCTCAGCATAGGAAAGAAATGGAATCATAAGACAGATTCAAAGCAGATATCCAGGAGAATAGAAATTCCATTGAAAGCATATGCAGCAGATTAAGCCAATGTGAGGAAAGGATCTTAGATATAAAAGACAGGCTTGTGGTTAGTGATCATGCAAAGAAAGATTTTTTAAAAATAGCAAGGGACCATGAGAAGTCAACCCAGCAGCTGTTAGATGAGACAAAGAAGAATAATTTAATATTATAATAGTAAATGATATAAAAACCTGTTCACAGACATTATGGCAGCAAACATCTCTGGTTGGGAAAAAGAATTTTACACACAGATAAGTGAAGCATACAGAACTCCAATTAGTCCTGATAAAAACAGCTATACCCAGGCATATAGTAAAGATTCCAGAATTCAACACAAGAATAGAATCTTAAAAAGTTTTAAGGAAAAGAAACAAATCACCTATAAAGGAAAGCCCATCAGAATCACAGTTGACTAAGCACAAACCTTCAAGTCAAGGGGAGCTTGGAGTGAAATATTTCAACCTCTAAAGGAAAACAACTGTCAACCCAGATTGATATACCCTGCAAAAATATCTTTCAGAAATGATGGATAAATAAGATACTTCCGTGACAAAGAACATCTGAGGAAATTTATGACTGCCAAACCAGCATTCCAAAAATGTTTTGAAGGACATGCTAGAAAGAGATAAGGAGTACAACTCCAAGAACCTTAATAGAAGGAATCCACCAGGCAAGGGAAACAATTAAACAGAGAAGGGGGAAGGGGAGAGCCAACAGGAAAATAACATGACAAGGATAAGTTAATAAATACCAGCAATAACCGTCAACGTTAATAGTCTCAGTCCATCAATCAAAAGACACAGACTGGAAGAATGGCTTAAGAAGCAAGATCCAACAATATGTCAAATATAAGAAACATTTAATTCAAAAACAAATTTATAGACTGAAAGTCAAAGGATGGAAAACAATACTTCATGTGATGGGAACCCACTAAAAAGGAGCAGTAGATATTCTATTTGCAGACAAAGCAAATTTCAAGCCACGACTGATTAAAAGAGACAAAGAAAGTCATTACATCCTTGTAAAGGAAAATCCAAGAGGAAGAGATAACAATCATAAATGTTCAACAAATACCAGTGTACCTAACTATATAAAACAAACATTAACAGTCATGAAAAATCAGATAAGCACTAACACAATTGTATTGGGGGATTTCACTACCCCACTATCACAAAAAGACAGATCAACTTGACAAAAGATCGACAATGAAATATTAGAACTGAATCAAACTTTTGAACAGAAGGACTCAGTAGATGTCTACACTCCACAACATCATAATACACATTCTTCTCAGTTGCACATGAAACATTATCCAAAATAGATCACACAATAGCTCATGGAACATGCTTAAGTAAATGCAAAGGAATTGAAATTATCCCATGCATATCATCAGACCATAATGCAATGATATTGAAAATCAATGGCAAAACAAACCACATAAACTTCATAAATACATTGAAATTCAATAACAACTTCCTGAACAACCAATGGGTTACAGTGAAATTAAAGAAGAATTAGACAGTTTCTATAATTAAATGATAAAGCCAATACAACATACTGGAATCTTTGGGACACAATGAAAGCAGTCCTAAGAAGGAAATTTATAGCACTGAATACCCACATCAGGAAAACAGGGCAAGTATAAACAAACAACTTAATGGTGAGTCTCAAACTTCCAGAAAAAGAACAGCAGGCTAAACCAAAAGCTTGTGTGAGGGAGGAAATTATAAAGATCAGAGAAGAAATTAAAGATTGGAGACTAAAAAACAATAGAAAGGATTCATGCATTGAAGAATGAATTGGTTGTTTGAAGAATTAAAAAAACTTGACAAATTTCAGCCAACTTTATCAAAAAAAGGAAAGAAAAGACTCAAATCCATGCAATTAGGACTGACAAGGTTGAATTCAAGTTGGATCCTGCAGCAATCCAGAAGATTATCTATACCTAGTGTGAGAACATGTATTCTAATAAGATGGAAAATGCAGAAGAAATGGACAGACACCTTGATACATATGAATTACCAAAGTTGAATCAAGAAGTTATAAAAATCCTAAATAAATTAATGTCAATCAATGAAATTGAAGATGTAATTAACCACATACCAACAACAACAACAACAAAAAAATACTGAGACCCATACAGATTCACAGCTGAATTCCACATGAAATTTAGAGAAGACCTAATACTGCTACTTCACAAATTCTTTAATAAAATTGAGGGCTCACGGGCATAAGTGCCTGCCCGGCAGGCGCAAAGTCCTGAGTTTGATTCCCTGTACCCCACCCCCCAGAAAATTGAAAGGAAAACAATACTGCCAAAATTTATTTGCGGAGGCAAGCATTATCTTGATAAAAACCCAGAGAAGGACCCAACTAAGAAAGAGGACTACAGGTCAATCTCCCTAATGAACATAGATGTGAAAATTCTCAACAAGATACTAGCAAACAGAATGCAGCAAATCATTAAGAAGGTTATACACTATGACACAAATGGGACTCATCCCAGGGATTCAGGGATGGTTCAACATATTTAAGTCAATAAATGTAACAAAGCCAAGGACAAAAGTCATATGATCATCTCAAGAGATGGAAAAAAAGTATTTGACAAAGTTTAGCACCCATTCATGATAATAAACCTACAGAATATTGGAATAGATGGTCTTTATCTCAGTCTGATAAAAAACATCTATGACAACCAACAGCCAATATCATCCTAAGTGGAGAAAAACTGAAAATCTTTACTCTAAAATCAGAAACAAGACAAGGATGTCCACTGTCTCCACTCTTATTCAACATAGTTCTGGAAGCTTTAGCCTCAGCAATTAGAAAAGAGAAAGAAATAAAAGGAATAATGATAGAGAAGGAAGAAGTTGAATTATCATTATTTGCAGATGACATAATACTCTATGAAGAAGATTCCAAAAACTCCACTAAAAAACTGCTAGGTTTAGTAAACAAATTCAGTAGCACTACTGGATACAAAGTTAACACTCAAACATCAGTAGCCTTCCTGTACACAACAAATTCAGTGAGAAAGAAATTAGGGAAACAATACCTATCACAATAGCATCCAAAAAATGAACTGTTTTGGAATCAATTTAATGAAGGATGTAAAAGACTTCTACATTGAAAACTACAGTACTCTGGAAAAGGAGATTGAAAAAAATATCAGAAAATGGATTGATATCCCTTGCTCTTGGATAGGAAGAGCCAATGTAGTGAAAATGGTCACACTTCTAAAACTGTTGCACAGATTTAATGCAATTCTGATCCAAATCTCAACAATGTATCTCACAGAATGAGGGAAAATAATCCTACAATTCATTTGGAACCAACCAGAAGAGAGCTGAGTAGCAAAGGCAATTCTGGGAAACAAAGGCAAGGCAGGAGGCATCATAACCCCTGACTTGAAATTATACTATAAAGCTACTGTGATAAAAATAGCATGGTACTGACAAACAAATAAACAAGAGAACAAAAAAACATATGACCCAAGAATCAGTGGAACAGATTAGAAAATGCTGAAACAACTCCAGACCTTTTCAACTAGCTTATCATTGACAAAGGTGCCAAACATCCACCAGAAGCAAAATAATTTCTTTAATAAATGGTGCCAGAAAAGCTGGTTTTGCACATGTTGAAGATTGAAATTGACACATCTTTTCCCATGCACTAAACTAAATTTGGAATGAATCAATGATCTACATATTAGAATAAAAACATTAAATCTACTGGGAGATAAATTAGGTGAAACTCTTAAAGACACTGGTGAAGGGAACATGAACAAAAACCTGATTGCACAGGAGCTATGACAAAGAATTGACAACTGGGATCCCATCTCATTAAAAAGATTTTGCACAGGAAGAGAAACCACCAACAAAGTGCAGAGACAACCCACAATGTGGGAAAAATGTTTGACAGTGGTTCCTCAGACAAAGGATTGGCATGAAGAACATATAAAGAAGTAAAAAATATCAGACCTTCCAAATTTAAAGATCCAATTCAAAACTGGGTATCCCAGATTAATACACACTTCTCAAATGAAATACTAACAGCAAATAAATATATGAAAAGATATTCCACATCGTTGGTCATTGAAGAGATACAACACTGAGATTCCACTTTACCCCAGAAAGAATGGCAGGAAGCACATCTTTGCAGAGAAGATCAATGTAACATAATCTGTTTTTGAACATATCAGGACCAAATGTTTATCAGGCTTCCTGGTGAAGTGTCAGGAATCAGAGTTCTGAGCAAAGTACTGGCAAGAGATACTAATTTTGGAGTCATCAATATAAAGATGATATTAAAACTATGGAGACCCATCATGAGAGTGGAGAGAGAGAGAGAGAGAGAGAGAGAGAGACACAGAGAGGGAGGGAGAGGAAGTAGAGGTATGTGGGCTCTAGGAGCATGGAAATATTTACAGACCAGAAGGAGGGGATTCAAAATGGCCACTGAGAAGAAACAGCCAGTGATACAGGTTAAGCCAGGGAAACTAGGAAAAGGAAGTATTCTAGCTGTCAGTGCTTCTGACAGGTCAGACAACAAACAGGTCAGGCTTACATTGCCTACGGTTTGGAGCTGGTGCAAGAATCAGAGCAGAATTAGAGACAGTAATGATAGTGACAACTCTTGAGAACTTTTTCTTCAACAGAGAGCAGAAAAGGGGATGATAGCTTAAAGAGATGTGGGATCAAACTAGGAAGTTAGATGAAGATGAATCACATTCCTGTAGGCTTCTGGTGGATCTCAAGTAGAGAGAGGAAGAATGCAGGGAGGAGAGTGCTTAGAGCATGGCTGATGCCCTCAAGTACATAAGAAAAGTTGGGGAGCCAGGGAACAAATTGCAAGGCTGGTATCACAAGCACTAAGAACCTGTGCCTCCCAGCAGTGGGAAAACAGAACATGTAGGTTAAATGCAGGAGACGTACTGGAGTGTATGTAACTTCTGCTAATCATTCCTATGTTCTTGGTGTAATCAGTAAGTGTTCATGGAGCCCGGGAGGTTGGCACAAGAAGTCTGGCCCGTGCTGGAGGGTCAGGGCTTTGCCATGAAGAACTGAAGGTCACCTAGAAAGCCATCTGACCCAATGTCAAAGCCAGGGGCCAGCAGCCTTTCTGAGCAGGTCTCCTGCCTTTCATGGTGGTGCCTTGTTTCCACATTGGCCGAGAACCCGCCAGGGTAGGAGGGTGAGATGTGCTTGTGGATGACACTGGTGGCCTCACTCCCTCAGGGCCTGCATAACTGATCAATGGAGGTGTGTTGTTCTGTCAGAAGAAATCTCATTTTCATAATGGAAGTAACTGAGGGAACAGAGGATATTCTCTAATATTGGTTGAGAGTAGGTGGAGAGAAGGAAGGTTGGAGAACTGAAGAGTTGATTTGCATGGAAATTAAGGGTGAGGCCCAGGAAAGTGTTCAGTGTTACCCTCTTTTCCCAGTGAACTCTGCTTGTTTCTACCCTGTGATGGCAGGAGGGGCTGGGGCTGGGCTGACAGCTGTTGATTTTCTTCCACACTTCCCTTTCTCACTATCTTTTGTTTTCCCTTGGCTCCTGAGGAGGGACAAGGACAATTTTCCCCTTGCCTCAGTGTCCTCTCACCACCCCGGGGTGGCTTTCTGGCTGCTCTCTGATAGGAGGTGCAGCTCAGGAGATGCCACCTCTCCCGGACCAGACCTGGTCCACACACTGCCTGCTGCCTCTCTGCAGAAACCACAAGGAAGCCACCCCTAACAAGCAAGAGATCAGGGAGGGATCTGGGATCATCAACGTCCCCAACTTCTTCAAACCCTATGTTCTAGTTTGATCTAGGTGTCCCTCAGGAGGCTCATAGTTGGGGCTTTATGTAGTCACAGAGGTGTGATAATCATCAGGGGTTAGTTCACTGATGAGCTTATAGCTGACTTGCTATTGAGGGTGGGGTGCTCTGATTAGAGGGGGTGGGTCACGGGGACAGGTTTATCTTCTCCCAATGCCTCTCTACTCTCTCTGCTTCCATGCTGCCATGCCACGAGCAACCCTTTTCTGTCATGCTTCTCTTCCATGCCACCCTGCCTTGCAGCCAGCCAACAGTGGAGCGAAACTTCTGCAAACTATGAGCCAAAATAAACCTTTCCTCCCTTAACTCCTGGGTGTTGGTTACTCTGACCCACCTATGAGTGACTAAGTCACCCCAGTAAGCTGTGATTGACACAGAAAGTCCCTTTGAAGACCCCTCAGTTTCAGCCCCTTTTTTTGCAGAGATGCAACAGCTGTTAATCAAACAGCTGCCTTCCAGTGTTCTACCCAGCTCTTGCTGTGACAATCATGGCTGTCCTGGATGCCATGCTCCCCAAGATGGCTGCCTTGTTTGAATTTAAACCAAGCAGTAGAATTGAGATTTGACCAATCAGTAGGCTCTAATTGGAAGACTTGCCTCTGCATCAATTTGGACCAATCACAGGCCTGAATTTGGACCAATCAGCAGCCCCATATTTGGACCAATCAGGTCTGCAGCTGCTATGTAAACAGTATTCCCTTCTACTTTCTTAAGGTAGGTTAGTGGGGCTCTTTTTGGCCCATTGATACCCTTGTGCCACAGCACAGGTTCCGTTCAGATAAAATCTTGCCTAGGTAGTCCTGGAAGTCTGCCAGTGATTTACTTTTCCCATAGTGTAGTTTTGGAAAGTTCTTTAACTTTCCAAATTTCTGCAAACCTCAGGATTCTTATTTTGAGTACTGTAGACAGGGTGGTTGCTTTAAAATAATGGGATACAAAGAGTAGGCGCTGTTAGCCCTGAAGTGCACCAGAGATCAGCAGCTGAAAGAGATCAGTAACAATGAGTAGCAACCGACATTTGATCAATACCACCTGGCACGAGCCTAGCGTCAAACAGTAGTGACCAGCAGTGGAAGAGAACAGCAACTGGCAGTGTCCACTAAGTGCAACTGGCATTAGCTGGTTTTGACCTGTTAAGGAGTCATTAGCAGAGTTGCACTTTGCTGATTTGTGATTTCTCTTTGAATGCAGCAAAAGAACCCTCAGTTGATTGGGGACAAAGGCATAAAGTATAATAGTACAATTTGCAACAGACGCATTCCTCATTAGGCCCAACTCTTCTTCTACTTGAGTTATGGAGGGTTAGCTGCTGTGTGCTGCCACCAAGTGATCACAAGTCCCTTAATGTGAAGAGCGAACCATGGACGAGATGCTCCCTGAGGCTCTACCCAAGCTTGTGATTCTGCCACAAGAACTCTTTTTTATTATAAGCAATAACTGGTGATGCTGGTTTTTGAATGGCTGTAAAGAAGATCCACCCCATGTATTAATGGTTGCTGTAAACCTTTCAGGTGTTTGTGACCCTTTCCTCTTTAATGGCTCTACGTAAATCTGAGAAGGTCAGCAGAAAATAAAATGCAATTGTAAAAGGCATACTAAAACTTAGTGTGCTTAGCTGTCTCTGCTCCTCAGTGGGCATTAATAAAGTAATGTGTCCCACAAGGAGTTTGTTCCAAGTCATATCCCATAATTATTAATTTGGTTCCTTTCTTTCATTATCCCAAATAGAACCATGCTGAGCTCGCACACTTTCACAAGGACTGTTTGTTTCCCCATAAGGTACAATGTTGTAGAGAATTTTCTAAAACCTGGCACATTTATGTCTCAGAGCTATATTACCTAATGTTTGTTACATGTTGTGATAGCTATTTGCTTCATTTAATGCCTAATGGAGCTTTAGATAGTACAGTTTTTAGTTATTTCAACTTTTCCCCACTTTCTCAATCTTTACACAATTATTTCTTTATTTCACTGCAAACAATATTAGGTGATAATTAATTCTAGGCAGAACCCATTATAACAACTCCCATTAAAGGCTAGTTATTAAATACTTGATAAAGGCAATAATATGTTTTTGTTTTATTATTTTGGCCTTACAAATATTTTTATTTTTTATATATTGTGTTTGTCAGCTATATTTATCACATAATGTTAAAAATGAAGTTATTCTTATTTTTTGTACTGTTGTAGGGAATTAGCATCTGTTTCTCAAATATTCTGCATTTTTTTCAAAATCTTAGGTCCATCCATTATTAAAGCTTTAATGAATTTACCATATCTTTATAAAAGTTGGTATCCTATATTGCAAATAGCTCAAAGGAGTTTCAACAATGGAGAAATACTGGCTATGTAACAGAAACCTAGAAATATTTGGCCTTAGGTAAGATTTGATCCAACCATGTCATGTACAATAAGAAATATCACAGGCAGTATCAGGTTAGTCACTAGAAATAGGTTTGTTCTGAAGATTTTTATGAGACTTTTTGCATTTGGAATCTGTTCTTTTTTTTTCTGCATAGTGACCACAGCTTATAAGTCAAAATTGCTAAGCAATAAGATTTTTAATCCTATTCACTATAAAAAAATTGCAAGATAGTAAGGTGGTGGGTATTTTAACTAGATTGAACTTTTCTACAATGAAGTGATCAAAATAGCACATCGTCCCTAATAAATACATACAATTGTTGTCAATCACCAAATACAGATATTGTATACTTGAAATCCCAATGCTCTGGGAGGGTAAAAAAGAAGGATCACAAGTTTAAGCCCAGCCTGGCCTAATTAGAGCATTACTTAGACCCTGGATCAAAAAAAAAATTAAATGGTGTGCAAATATAGCTCAATGAGAAGTCCTTGGTTCAAATTCTAGTAATAAACAAAAAATTTAGGAAAAAAAAGAATGATCAAATTCTTTTCTTACAAAGTTATCCAGATCCTGAAAAGCCATATTTAGTAGCACAGTTTCAGTCATCTCATTTAAAAGATTGAAAATAAAAATTTGAAACAATGCAAGTACCTGGCAATACAGCAATGTCCATGTGATGGTAAACCTGATGTAAGGCACATTTCGCACAAGAGAAACTGCAACAGCTTTGGGTTGGTGAAATTATTGGTGATTTTTATATTTTAATTTTCTCCACAACAAAAGTATTGAATTTATGTAATATAAATAGCTTATTTTCAGGTTGATTATAAAAAAGTCAATTCAGAAAATACTGAAAATTCAAAGACACCCTTTCACAATCCTCACCAGAAACAAGCAGAGACATGAAACAAAACAAGCACAAGAAAAAAATCCCTCCAACTCTGCTTCAAACAGCTGCTTCAAACCACATTTTAAAATGTTTAAAGTTAAATATATACCAGCAATTGGTTGAGCAATTTCATATCTAAGTATTTTACCAAGAAATGTAAGTCTATGTGTGCAAGAATAGTCACAAGAGCCTCAGTGTGTGTGTGTGTGTGTGTGTGTGTGTGTGTTGGAGGCAGGGTGTCACGATGTAGCCCAGGCTGGCCTTCAACTCATGGTGATCAGTGCTGGGATTACAGGCATGTGCCACCACGCCTGCCTATAAACAGCTTCATTTTTAAAGTCAGAGATGCAAGCAGCACCAATAGCCATCAGCGCGTGGATGGGGGAGCAATTCATGCTCCATCCACACAATGTCATAAGGCGGCTCCTCCACTGACAAGCAGCAGCCCCTGGGAAATCCAGTGTGGTTTTACTGCTCGAAGAGAACCTACCAGAAACATTTATTCTGAAAGATGACAGCCCAGCCCATCCGGAAAAGGAAAACTCTCCACCAGGGACACAAAGCACATGGCCTGCTTGGGATGAGAGGACAGGAGGTGATGGCCATGGCCACAAGAAAAGTCCCCACTGGGGCGATGATCTTGGCGGCCCCACAAGGACTGCCCCTCACAGTCACCACCTGCTGTCCCCTCGCACAGTGTCACAGCACTGAGTACTGCAGTTAGTGTGGGAGTTCAGTATCTAAGGGTCAGCCATCCACGTGCACCTGTGCAATAAACCTGCTATGAATCCTCCACTGGGGGACGGCCATGGATTATAATTTGAGAGATTTTTATCTCTTAAGCACCAGGTTCGGATCAGTGAGTCCTGTTAGAAAGACAAATGATGACGTGAGAGACAGAGTATCTTTGCTGCAGTGGAGTGAAGCCCTGAGCTGACTCAAACCCCCAGATTTACTGAGGAACAACAAAGGCGAGAGAGTTCCACTGACCGCAGATGTTTGTTTTAGGTAGTAATGCCGCAAGCAAAGCACGGTGACAGTTTGGCTGAATAATCAACTTTTATCTGACTGTCTCCTAGGGAGCTTCCTTGCTTTTCCTGTAAGAACCATCTCCCTCTGAGCTGGCAGAATAGCCCATCTTCAAGGCATTTGGCTCCTCAGCATTAGCAGTCTTCCCTTGTAAAAGATACACCTTTGATAGGAAAGGATTCTGTATGATAAAGCCTTGTCCTGCTAAAGAAATAAAAGATAATAACGTGACTAAAAAGCTTACCTATGTTGAGGAAAGCTTGTGGAAGTAGTTTATTTAAAAAGTATGTATAGTCACTTGTTAATTTGGTGGAGCTCAGGTTGTTCTTCTAAAAACCTCAGTGAGGGAAATGGTCAAATCAACATGAGATTACTAGTCAAATAATAACTTTTAAAAAATCTTGTGTGGCCAGATGTGGTGGTACATGCCTGTAACACCAGCACGTGGGAGGCTGAGGCAGGAGGATGATTGTAAATTCAAGACTAGTCTGGGCTACCATGTGAGCTCAAGGACAGCCTGAACTGCATAGCAAGATCCTGTCTCAAAAAGACAAAGCAAACGAACAAACAAAAAACTTCGGTGATGTATATGCTGTGTGTTACTCTACTCAGTACTAAGATGGACATTTAAATATGACATGTGGCTTTAGATCTCAGGCTTTCTTTATAAAACCATTTAACTGCAATCTGTTAACATGCTTCAACTAAGACCAACATAATTGACAAGATTCCAAAGTGCTTGATATTTAGATAAAATTATAATAATGAAACCCACTACAATACTAATGACCCCAGTCAGTATAGTTCATCTGTTAGTTGCCAAGATAAACAGTTCCTGATCCAGATGTAGTTGCTTCTGTCTCTTAAAAATGGCTGGAGGCTGGGGATTTTGCTCAGCAGCATAAGCGCCTGCCTGACAAGAGCAAGGTCGTGAGTTCAATCCCCAGTACCAAAAAAAAAAGGAAAAAGAAAAAGGAAAGTGGCTGGTCATTGTGATGATACACTGACACACTTCTCAGATATATCTCTCCTGCCTGTAAAGCCCGCTCAAGATCTTTGAGCTACCAATGCAGTGCGACTGTCCTCACCCTCCAGGGTGCCTGTGACTTCTATGTGCTTACCAGACTTTAGTCCCTGGGAGAGTCTAGGCGCCTACCTATCTAAAGCACTGGACTCGGTGTCAGAAAACAGCTCCCTGCTTGCGGGCATTTGCTGCAGCTGCCCTCTCAATCAAAGAGGCAAGGAAAATGACTTTGGGACACTGAAGTAAATGGTCCTGTGCTGGCTATGAAAACAGCATCCAAAAGTGAGGGGAAACGGGAACGATTTATAAGCCACATTGGCCTCGTCATGGCTATCTACGGTCACCTTTTTCACAGAGGCCCCAGGAGACTGGGAAGCAGTCTCTTTGGAGCCTCAGGACGTCTTTCAGGCTGTGAAAACAACAGACAGAAAAGTTCCTCCCCTTTACCATAACACAGCAGGTGGATGGCTTGGCTGTTTTTCACTCTCTTCTGCTACACAAATCAAGATACAAATGGCCTTGTCTGGCAAGTAGACCAGCTGCAACAGAGAGAGGAGACCCTTAAGCAATGGCCAGCTGCTGTGGAGCTCAGGTTATGACATATTAAAAAAAAAAGCAGTGCCTCCTCCAAAAGTATTTCCAAAAGCATAAGTCTTCATGTCTGGAAAAAAAAAAAACCTCTGGGAAGAAAAAACCCTGGGAAAATCCCCTGGTTTTGCATGCAAGCCTGGCTATTCATCAAAAAGTGGAGCTGAGAGAACCCCAGCCCAAGGAGGAGGACTGGGAGGGCCACCTGCCTCTACCTGGCATGCAATGTACAGAACCTTTACCACCCTGAGCCTTAGGAGCAAAACAATTAAAGCAGGAGGTGGGTAAAATCATGCCTGTGGGGCTGTTTCGGCTTTGGGACAAAGGGTTAATAACACACAGTAAAGCCCACAGGAGATGTCCCAAACGGCCAGTAGAGCCAGCACAACCTCTAAGCAATGAGTTCTGCAGGATGTGCAGAGGACAGCCCCAGAAGCAGATGCTCAGACTGGGATACATTGGTTGATGGCAATGGCTCACGTGGTTTGGGAGAATCCAGGTGACTGGCCGGAGCAAGTAACTGCTGCATACATAGGCACATAGCAGATGACGTGTACACTGCAGTACCATCGGCATGCACAAAGGACATGATCCTGGCTCAAGGGCTAATTATCTTCAAATGGTTCTTTTGTGTGGGTCAGTGACAGCCCTTCTGGCCTGATTGCCCAATTCATGATGCTGTGGATGCCTTGGTCCAACTGGTATATATATAAATGAAATGCCTAGGTGAGACAAGATCTGTAAAAACTATGCCAACAAAAAAGGAGGGGGGCTCTGGTGAATGGGGCCATCCCCCCAAGCATAAACTGTGGGACACTGAAGGTCGATTGATGCCAGATCTGTACAGACCTGCTGGCTGCCAGCTTAGCCACAGGTAAACTAGATGGGCAGCCTTTGGATGTGTTGCTGACTCTGTGGAGAGAGTTATGCCCTGAGCAACAATATTGGCCAATGGGCCAGGGCCAGAGGACCAAAACAGCCCTGGAAAAGCTGGAAAAAGTAACACTGGCCTTTTTTTACCCTGATTGGGAGGCAGGCCATGCTACTTTGATCTTAAATGTCCTGGGAGAATGGAGGCCACATATGAAAACTGACTATTTGCTGGTCCCCAAAGATGTGCAGTGTGTACTAATATTGGTGGATGCTGGAGATGAGTCAATGCTAATTGCAGCAACTCACACCATTTTAAAGGACCTACTGTGTGCATTAATGTGTAGGGAGGTGACTACATCATGATCCAAAAGGCCAGGTGACTTTGGGTATCAGGCACTTGCACTCACACCTATATGATGTTTATATTTCTCTGGTTACGGAATACTTTCTGGGGATGCATGTCCTGACTGGTGCTTAACTTGACACCATGCAGGAAAAATTCCAGTGATAAATTCACTTGGTAAAAGCCCTAGTCCCAGGCCATTCACACCACACACCGCTGACTCTCCCACAAGCCATACAGGTTATGTGCATGAAGCAGTACCGGCTACCTGGAGACCATGAGAAAATGAGACAGACTGTCTAAAAATTTAAAAAGTAGAGGTGATACGCCCTGTTCAGAGCCCTTCAGTATAGTCTGCACTGAAGCCAGATGAGTTGTGGTGCACGACGCTGGCAGTCAGGACCAATTTGCCTTCACCCAGGAGGATAAACAATGGACCTTCCAGATACTGCCATGAGCTTATTTGCATAGCCCAACTTTGTGTATGACTTTATGCTAACTTGACTGTCTCACAGATATAAAAGCTACTATACCATTATAACCATAAATAAAGACAATGTCTAGGGACCTGGCCTGTCAGTTAAATTCTTAGGTGTTACATGGTTGGGTAAGGCCAGACCCATGACAGTATGCCAGTTACAGGTATATATGGTCTTGCTATGTTTCTGGTAGCTGTACCGCACCTAGCTACCCTGCTGTGCCCTTTATACCAAAAGGGCACAACAAAAGGGGCTAAACAGATGCAGTTGAAACTGCTTGCTTGTTGCTGGATAGATGCAGTGAAATCCACTTTTCAGGACTCAGAGAGGGCTATGGCACAGATGTAAGCGCTTGAACCTAACCTGTCATTTATCCTAGTCATCACTGTGGATGAGGATGGATTTAGTTGGGCCTATGACAAAAACAAGAAAAGCAGGAGCACCTTGCTGGGTTTTGGTCACAGTTGTGGAAAGGAGCTGAGAGCTAATCCCTGATTGAGAAACAGCACCAGTGTACGCTGCTCTATCTGCCTGTGAGGAATCATGGGACAGACAGAGGGTTAATATGGATGTGAATAGCCCATCCCCAAAATGAGATGGCACAGGTCCTCATTCTCACACTTCAGGGGACATACCTCCAACAGTGGCGTCTTTCTTGCTAGCCTGTTGGCAGCCAAACTGGCAATGGTTTTGGGACCTGTGATGTACACAACCCAAGAATCCATCCAGGTAAAGAAACTATAGGACCTAATCTCTAGTCCCTATATATATAAAAAAGAGGATCTCCAGCTGATGGGTCCAGCTGTGACCCAGCCCTATGAGACAGCACAGTAGTTACTGTCCAGCTCAGTATAGAAATACTCTGGTTTGGAACCAAAGCAGGAAGATTAAGCTAAAAGACAAAGTTGCAGCCAATGTGATTGCTTGTGATTAATGAAAAAAAAGATGATCTTTTGCCTGTGAGCATGGACAGCTGGGCTGTCTTTAGGGCGTTGACACTCTAGTTGCCTGCTTGGGAATCCCAAGAGCAACAGATAAAACACCAAAAATTGACAGATTTAGCCCTGGATTTGCCACTCTGGGATTAGGTGGACATCCTGACAACTGTGAAAAAGCCTGTCCTGATGAATTCAAGCCTCTGAAGATTACCCTGAAGACACAATGCATCCAGAGCTCTGCTCTCATCATCCCTGGAAGCTGATGAGTCAATGCATGACTGAAGATCGAACAGACACCATACCCTAGAATATCTATAGTCTCAATGGACTGCTATTCAATTAAATTCTTGGTCTCCCCTCCACCCATCAGTATTGGTGTTTGCTGTTGCATTTTGTTTTGTGTCCCCAGAGGATTGGGGAATTCTGGAAAAGGTTGTTTTTGTTCTTTGCTACCTTGTTGTAGTTATTGGGTTAAGTATTCTTACCTGTTTAAAGTGATTTCCTGTGGATAAAATGCCTAAACATACTGGGAACATATGATAATTCAAGACATTGAGAATTCGAAATTCAAATTTATGGTTTAAAGTCTGTCAGGACTTAATCAGACCAGACACAAACCTCTCCCAACCTAAAGTGTACCTGTATTTTGATACATGCCCAGTTCAGGCTGAAACCCCAAATTGGAAAAACCATCACTGCTCCTCAGGATGTGGAGGATCAGATTGGGAATAAGAATATCACTCCAACATTAAGTGTGTCTGTCTAGAATGGTGAAAAACCAACAAGTACTATAAAGCTTTCTTGTTTATCTGAATTCTGTCCAAGGTGGGACTGTGTCATAAAATGGGGTAAAACTAAAGACAGTCTTATAAGCCAGCTCCCCTGGATGACAACCTGCTGACCTGGAACTTGTAACTCCTTGCAGTACACTATTTTAGATCCCTCCCATTGAGATTGGCCATTAGGTTACCAGAAAAGAGTCCAGATAGATGGATGGAGACAAGATCCACAGCTTGTTTTAAAAATCATGAAGGTTTGGTTACTCCAAAGAAAGTTAGAGTTCCTTACTCATGGCCTCCACTGCTCCCATTGGCTCCTGTACCTGTTGCTAATCACACAGGACCTCCGACCCTTGACATCCTGTTCCTTGTTAATAGCACCCTCAGATCCTCCAAGCTGTAACTCTGGAGTTGGGTAATGACTGTTGGCTCTGTGTACCCTGTTTAGTCCTTTCCTATCGAACCCTAGGCCTAACCTAAAGTGACTCTAAACTTGATTCTACAAGTATCTCTGATCACTTACTTCAGTCTTATCCCACAATGGTGTGGAGAAAACCTCCTGCATCTTGGGTACCTATAAAGGCAGAAATGTCTCTGCTGACTGTATATATATATTAACTATTACTTCTGGTTCTCTAGAAGCTCCCCATGGAAGTTTCTTTATTTATTCTGATGGAGTCCACTGCGTGTTTAATAGTGCTATGATGAGCCTCCATGCCCTGAGCACTGCGTCTTGAGAGAGAATGGGCCCTTTGGATGGAAAAGCACACTTGCCCCTGTGCCTGCCACACTTGAGGAATTATACATTTCTTTATTGAAACCTCAAGCCCGTCAAACTGTAACATGACCACAGCTTTCCTAGTTTCTCACTGCTGTTTCTAAGGGGCACACAGATGTGCTCTCCTGTAGCGAGAAAGGGCCCACAGGGTGTTTTTATCACAGAGGGGAGCTCAGCCTATGGACCCCAGTACATGACCTCACTTCCCTTGTGACCGGTCCAGACAGAACCTGGAACCCTGCAGTCGCCAGGCAGCAGAGTCTAGCGACAGCAGCCTCCCCAGTC